>JBAIZL010000005.1:27588574-27603574 GCA_036971475.1 Prosapia bicincta
ATTAGCTTCCAATCAAACACGGGGTAGTGTAAAATAAATCCCATACACATGAACAATATGAGAAAGTAACAAATACTATATGGGAAAAATAACAAATACTATATGGGAAAAATAACAAATACTATATGGGAAAAATAAAAAATACTATATGGGAAAAATAACAAATACTATATGGGGAAAAATAACAAATACTATATGGGAAAAATAACAAATACTATATGGGAAAAATAACCAATACTATATGGGAAAAATAACAAATACTATATGGGAAAAATAACAAATACTATATGGGAAAAATAACAAATACTATATGGGAAAAATAACCAATACTATATGGGAAAAATAACAAATACTATATGGGAAAAATAACAAATACTATATTGGAAAAATAACCAATACTATATGGGAAAAATAACAAATACTATATGGGAAAAATAACAAATACTATATGGGAAAAATAACAAATACTATATTGGAAAAATAACCAATACTATATGGGAAAAATAACAAATACTATATGGGAAAAATAACCAATACTATATGGGAAAAATAACAAATACTATATGGGAAAAATAACCAATACTATATGGGAAAAATAACAAATACTATATGGGAAAAATAACAAATACTATATGGGAAAAATAACCAATACTATATGGGAAAAATAACAAATACTATATGGGAAAAATAACAAATACTATATGGGAAAAATAACAAATACTATATGGGAAAAT
Organism: Prosapia bicincta; assembly: GCA_036971475.1. Lineage (NCBI taxonomy): Eukaryota > Metazoa > Arthropoda > Insecta > Hemiptera > Cercopidae > Prosapia > Prosapia bicincta. The sequence goes on from JBAIZL010000005.1 coordinate 27,589,309, forward strand.
AACAAATACTATATGGGAAAAATAACAAATACTATATGGGAAAAATAACCAATACTATATGGGAAAAATAACAAATACTATATGGGAAAAATAACAAATACTAATTGGGAAAAATAACAAATACTACATGGGGAAAAAGATTCAATTTAGGGAAGAGAAGGGAAATGAAGAACATGAATAACACTGCTCAAGACGAGTAAGAATATTCGATCGAAAAATTAAGAAAATACAATTTTTAAGGATCATATAAATCCGATCAAACAAAAAAAACCTGAGAAATGAAAAAAATTATAGTCTTTTTGTAAATTAATATCTTTATTATTCTTCGAGTAAAAGGCATTAAAGGATCGTGAGTGGAACTTGAAAGCTTCCTTTGTTACATTGAGTGGCTACCACTTCGTCAGTAACGAGTGATAAAGGTTTCCTTGTAAACACAATGACCGTGTGAGATATCGTCCTATACTGTCTCCTTGCACGGAAGAAGATAAATTCTCAATAAAGTACATCTACTTCACACCAGGTGTCGCACTGTAGTACAATGTAATCTTGCTCTACTTTACCCTTGCTGCCCGTGAACATGCAGAACCGCTAATTGGATGTAATATGTTCATTTAGGTTTGTCCTCTAAGAAAAGGATTACTTTTAGATCCTAGAGGCACTGGAGAACTGTAATAAAACTTCCAGATTCAAACAATACTATTAATATTACAAAGAAACCTTAAGTACGTTTAAATAAACGCTCATAAATGAAGATAGGATGTAAAAACAACTTACTAAAGTTCAATTAAGTGAGTTTTGTTATTGTTAAATCCAGAACTCTTTTATTAATTTTAATCTGTTCAAAACACAGATTTGTGGCCCAATAATAAATACTGTAAATAGTATTATTTAATAATAAGAACAAAATTAGATTAGGCCTATTATTTTGTATAATTTAGTTCCCTGACAAAACAGAAGTTAGGTGATGCTATAGTTATCGCGCAGTGAAGCTATTTGTTGTAGATGGCACACAAAAGTGGAGTGATTTTTATATTATAGTATACTCTTATGTTATACTATATTACTGTACTATATGATGACGATCTACTTTCTTATTTGTTAGTTTATACGATACGCATTACTTGTGAAACATATAACAGCGTTATTTCATCAGTTTGTCCATTTTCAATAGATTGATTCATTTAAATTTAGAGCCCTACATATGAAAAAAACATTATGTTGTTAAAATCTGTTTGACGATTTATTCAAAAGTATATAATGTTCATACTATTTATAGCATAATTGCACAGATAGTTTTCATTACAAGCCTAAAATTCTTCGATTTCATTAACATGGACTGAAAAACATTTTTATGAATTTGTCCACTTATTGTAAAGTATATAGTATGGTAAGTACGAGAACGCTTGAGGTACGCCAAATCTTTTTTTTTTAATTTCTAAAATGTTCGTTTATAAAAGAGATGCAATAAATTAATCCCAAAATGTTTTAGATTTGGAGAGCTTAGTTCCCTTGAGAGCTCGTAAAGATTAGATAATTCAATCACCCTAATGACATATATCTGCGTGAAGAGCTCTACCTCAAGGTAGAATTGGGACAGCTTAGAGACCTCATTGAGTTTCTATATCTTGTCCTTATTGGGTAGTTCTTCCGTCTTAGAGGAGACATTTGACCTGTAGTGTCTGGCCTGATTGGATAATTCGATCACCCTAATGCCATATATCCGCTTGAATAGCTCTACCTCAAGGCAGAATTGTGACAGTTTAGAGGCCACATTGGGTTTGAATATCTGGTCCTGATTGGGTAGTTCTTCCGTCTTAGAGGAGACATTTGACCTGTAGTGTCTGGCCTGATTGGATAATTCGATCACCCTAATGACATATATCAGCTTGAAGAGCTCTACCTCAAGGCAGAATTGTGACAGCTTAGAGGCCACATTGGGTTTGAATATCTGGTCCTGATTGGGTAGTTCTTCCGTCGTATAGGAGACATTTGACCTGTAGTGTCTGGCCTGATTGTATAATTCGATCACCCTAATGACATATATCCGCTTGAAGAGCTCTACCTCAAGGCAGAATTGTGACAGCTTAGAGACCACATTGGGTTTGAATATCTGGTCCTGATTGGGTAGTTCTTCCGTCTTAGAGGAGACATTTGACCTGTAGTGTCTGGCCTGATTGTATAATTCGATCACCCTAATGACATATATCCGCTTGAAGAGCTCTACCTCAAGGCAGAATTGTGACAGCTTAGAGACCACATTGGGTTTTAATATCTTGTCCTGATTGGGTAGTTCTTCCGTCTTAGAGGACACATTTGACCTGTAGTGTGTGGCCTGATTGGATAATTCGATCACCCTAATGACATATATCTGTTTGAAGAGCTCTACCTCAAGGCAGAATTGGGACAGCTTAGAGACCACATTGGGTTTGAATATCTTGTCCTGATTGGGTAGTTCTTCCGTCTTAGAGGACGCATTTTACATGTAGTGTCTGGCCTGATTGTATAATTCGATCACCCTAATGACATATATCTGTTTGAAGAGCTCTACCTCAAGTCAGAATTGTGTCTGCTCAGAGACCACATTGGGTTTGAATATCTTGTCCTTATTGGGTAGTTCTTCCGTCTTAGAGGACGCATTTTACCTGTAGTGTCTGGCCTGATTGGATAATTCGATCACCCTAATGACATATATCTGTTTGAAGAGCTCTACCTTAAGTCAGAATTGTGACAGCTTAGAGACCACATTGGGTTTTAATATCTTGTCCTGATTGGGTAGTTCTTCCGTCTTAGAGGAGACATTTGACCTGTAGTGTGTGGCCTGATTGGATAATTCGATCACCCTTATGATATATATCTGCTTGAAGAGCTCTACCTCAAGGCAGAATTGTGTCTGCTCAGAGACCACATTGGGTTTGAATATCTGGTCCTGATTGGGTAGTTCTTCCGTCTTAGAGGATACATGTGACCTGTAGTGTCTGGTCTGATTGGATAATTCGATCACCCTTATGATATATATCCGCTTGATGAGCTCTATCTCAAGTCAGAATTGTGCCTGCTCAGAGACCACATTGGGTTTGAATATCTGGTCCTGATTGGGTAGTTCTTCCGTCTTAGAGGACACATTTGACCTGTAGTGTCTGGCCTGATTGGATAATTCGATCACCCTAATGACATATATCTGTTTGAAGAGCTCTACCTCAAGTCAGAATTGTGACAGCTTAGAGACCACATTGGGTTTTAATATCTTGTCCTGATTGGGTAGTTCTTCCGTCTTAGAGGACACATTTGACCTGTAGTGTCTGGCCTGATTGGATAATTCGATCACCCTAATGACATATATCTGTTTGAAGAGCTCTACCTCAAGTCAGAATTGTGACAGCTTAGAGACCACATTGGGTTTTAATATCTTGTCCTGATTGGGTAGTTCTTCCGTCTTAGAGGAGACATTTGACCTGTAGTGTGTGGCCTGATTGGATAATTCGATCACCCTTATGATATATATCTGCTTGAAGAGCTCTACCTCAAGGCAGAATTGTGTCTGCTCAGAGACCACATTGGGTTTGAATATCTGGTCCTGATTGGGTAGTTCTTCCGTCTTAAAGGATACATGTGACCTGTAGTGTCTGGCCTGATTAGATAATTCGATCAGCCTAATGACACATTTGGCGTGAAAAGCTCTACCTCAAGGCAGAATTGTGAGAGCTTAGAGACCACATTGGGTTTGAATATCTGGTCCTGATTGGGTAGTTCTTCCGTCTTAGAGGATACATGTGACCTGTAGTGTGTGGCCTGATTGTATAATTCGATCACCCTAATAATGACACATTTGGCGTGAAGAGCTCTACCTCAAGGCAGAATTGTGAGAGCTTAGAGACCACATCGGGTTTGAATATCTTGTCCTGATTGGGTAGTTCTTCCGTCTTAGAGGATACATGTGACCTGTAGTGTGTGGCCTGATTGTATAATTCGATCACCCTAATGACACATTTGGCGTGAAGAGCTCTACCTCAAGGCAGAATTGTGAGAGCTTAGAGACCACATCGGGTTTGAATATCTTGTCCTGATTGGGTAGTTCTTCCGTCTTAGAGGAGACATTTGACCTGTAGTGTGTGGCCTGATTGGATAATTCGATCACCCTTATGATATATATCTGCTTGAAGAGCTCTACCTCAAGGCAGAATTGTGTCAACTTAAGGACAGCATTGCGTTTGAAAATCTCGTCCTGATTCGATATATTCTTGCGGTTTAGGGGAGAGATTCGAGTTGGAGGGTTTGGCCTGATTTGATAATTTGGTCATTATAATGACATATTCTGCTTAAAACACTCGACCTCAAAGGAGAATTGTGTCAACTTAGTGACCATATTGCATTTGGAAATCCAGTCTTAATTTGATTCTTCCTCAGGATTATAGAGGACATTCGACGTGGGAAGTGTGGTCTTATTGGATACTTCGGTTACCCTAATGACACAATTTGGCTTGAATAGCTCGACCTCAAGGCAGAATTGTGTCAGTTTAGTGATCACATTGCGTTTGGAAATCTAGGCCTAATTTGATAATTCCTCAGGATTGTAGAGGACATTCGAGGTGGAAAGTTTGGGCTTATTAGATACTTCGGTTACCCTAATGACACAATTTGGCTTGAACAGCTCTACCTCAAGGCAGAAATGTGTCAATTTAGTGATCACTTTGCGTTTGGAAATCTAGTCCTAATTTGATAATTCCTCCGGATTGTAGAGGACATTCGAGGTGGAAAGTTTGGTCTTATTAGATACTTCGGTTACCCTAATGACACAATTTGGCTTGAACAGCTCTACCTGAAGGCAGAAATGTGTCAATTTAGTGATCACTTTGCGTTTGGAAATCTAGTCCTAATTTGATAATTCCTCCGGATTGTAGAGGACATTCGAGGTGGAAAGTTTGGTCTTATTAGATACTTCGTTTACCCTAATGACACAATTTGGCTTGAACAGCTCTACCTCAAGGCAGAAATGTGTCAATTTAGTGATCACATTGCGTTTGGAAATCTAGTCCTAATTTGATAATTCCTCCGGATTGTAGAGGACATTCGAGGTGGAAAGTTTGGTCTTATTAGATACTTCGTTTACCCTAATGACACAATTTGGCTTGAACAGCTCTACCTCAAGGCAGAAATGTGTCAATTTAGTGATCACTTTGCGTTTGGAAATCTAGTCCTAATTTGATAATTCCTCCGGATTGTAGAGGACATTCGAGGTGGAAAGTTTGGTCTTATTAGATACTTCGTTTACCCTAATGACACAATTTGGCTTGAACAGCTCTACCTCAAGGCAGAAATGTGTCAATTTAGTGATCACATTGCGTTTGGAAATCTAGTCCTAATTTGATAATTCCTCCGGATTGTAGAGGACATTCGAGGTGGAAAGTTTGGTCTGATTAGATACTTTGTTTACCCTAATGACACAATTTGGCTTGAACAGCTCTACCTCAAGGCAGAAATGTGTCAATTTAGTGATCACATTGCGTTTGGAAATCTAGTCCTAATTTGATAATTCCTCCGGATTGTAGAGGACATTCGAGGTGGAAAGTTTGGTCTTATTAGATACTTCGGTTACCCTAATGACACAATTTGGCTTGAACAGCTCTACCTCAAGGCAGAAATGTGTCAATTTAGTGATCACATTGCGTTTGGAAATCTAGTCCTAATTTGATAATTCCTCCGGATTGTAGAGGACATTCGAGGTGGAAAGTTTGGGCTTATTAGATACTTCGGTTACCCTAATGACACAATTTGGCTTGAACAGCTCTACCTCAAGGCAGAAATGTGTCAATTTAGTGATCACTTTGCGTTTGGAAATCTAGTCCTAATTTGATAATTCCTCCGGATTGTAGAGGACATTCGAGGTGGAAAGTTTGGTCTTATTAGATACTTCGTTTACCCTAATGACACAATTTGGCTTGAACAGCTCTACCTCAAGGCAGAAATGTGTCAATTTAGTGATCACATTGCGTTTGGAAATCTAGTCCTAATTTGATAATTCCTCCGGATTGTAGAGGACATTCGAGGTGGAAAGTTTGGTCTTATTAGATACTTCGTTTACCCTAATGACACAATTTGGCTTGAACAGCTCTACCTCAAGGCAGAAATGTGTCAATTTAGTGATCACATTGCGTTTGGAAATCTAGTCCTAATTTGATAATTCCTCCGGATTGTAGAGGACATTCGAGGTGGAAAGTTTGGTCTTATTAGATACTTCGTTTACCCTAATGACACAATTTGGCTTGAACAGCTCTACCTCAAGGCAGAAATGTGTGAATTTAGTGATCACATTGCGTTTGGAAATCTAGTCCTAATTTGATAATTCCTCCGGATTGTAGAGGACATTCGAGGTGGAAAGTTTGGTCTTATTAGATACTTCGGTTACCCTAATGACACAATTTGGCTTGAACAGCTCTACCTCAAGGCAGAAATGTGTCAATTTAGTGATCACTTTGCGTTTGGAAATCTAGTCCTAATTTGATAATTCCTCCGGATTGTAGAGGACATTCGAGGTGGAAAGTTTGGTCTTTTTAGATACTTCGTTTACCCTAATGACACAATTTGGCTTGAACAGCTCTACCTCAAGGCAGAAATGTGTCAATTTAGTGATCACATTGCGTTTGGAAATCTAGTCCTAATTTGATAATTCCTCCGGATTGTAGAGGACATTCGAGGTGGAAAGTTTGGTCTGATTAGATACTTCGTTTACCCTAATGACACAATTTGGCTTGAACAGCTCTACCTCAAGGCAGAAATGTGTCAATTTAGTGATCACATTGCGTTTGGAAATCTAGTCCTAATTTGATAATTCCTCCGGATTGTAGAGGACATTCGAGGTGGAAGGTTTGGTCTTATTAGATACTTCGTTTACCCTAATGACACAATTTGGCTTGAACAGCTCTACCTCAAGGCAGAAATGTGTCAATTTAGTGATCACTTTGCGTTTGGAAATCTAGTCCTAATTTGATAATTCCTCCGGATTGTAGAGGACATTCGAGGTGGAAAGTTTGGTCTTATTAGATACTTCGTTTACCCTAATGACACAATTTGGCTTGAGCAGCTCTACCTCAAGGCAGAAATGTGTGAATTTAGTGATCACATTGCGTTTGGAAATCTAGTCCTAATTTGATAATTCCTCCGGATTGTAGAGGACATTCGAGGTGGAAAGTTTGGTCTTATTAGATACTTCGTTTACCCTAATGACACAATTTGGCTTGAACAGCTCTACCTCAAGGCAGAAATGTGTCAATTTAGTGATCACTTTGCGTTTGGAAATCTAGTCCTAATTTGATAATTCCTCCGGATTGTAGAGGACATTCGAGGTGGAAAGTTTGGTCTTATTAGATACTTCGTTTACCCTAATGACACAATTTGGCTTGAACAGCTCTACCTCAAGGCAGAAATGTGTCAATTTAGTGATCACTTTGCGTTTGGAAATCTAGTCCTAATTTGATAATTCCTCCGGATTGTAGAGGACATTCGAGGTGGAAAGTTTGGTCTTATTAGATACTTCGTTTAGCCTAATGACACAATTTGGCTTGAACAGCTCTACCTCAAGGCAGAAATGTGTCAATTTAGTGATCACATTGCGTTTGGAAATCTAGTCCTAATTTGATAATTCTTCCGGATTGTAGAGGACATTCGAGGTGGAAAGTTTGGTCTTATTAGATACTTCGGTTACCCTAATGACACAATTTGGCTTGAACAGCTCTACCTCAAGGCAGAAATGTGTCAATTTAGTGATCACATTGCGTTTGGAAATCTAGTCCTAATTTGATAATTCCTCCGGATTGTAGAGGACATTCGAGGTGGAAAGTTTGGTCTTATTAGATACTTCGGTTACCCTAATGACACAATTTGGCTTGAACAGCTCTACCTCAAGGCAGAAATGTGTCAATTTAGTGATCACTTTGCGTTTGGAAATCTAGTCCTAATTTGATAATTCCTCCGGATTGTAGAGGACATTCGAGGTGGAAAGTTTGGTCTTATTAGATACTTCGTTTACCCTAATGACACAATTTGGCTTGAACAGCTCTACCTCAAGGCAGAAATGTGTCAATTTAGTGATCACATTGCGTTTGGAAATCTAGTCCTAATTTGATAATTCCTCCGGATTGTAGAGGACATTCGAGGTGGAAAGTTTGGTCTTATTAGATACTTCGGTTACCCTAATGACACAATTTGGCTTGAATAGCTCGACCTCAAGGCAGAAATGTGTCAATTTAGTGATCACTTTGCGTTTGGAAATCTAGTCCTAATTTGATAATTCCTCCGGATTGTAGAGGACATTCGAGGTGGAAAGTTTGGTCTTATTAGATACTTCGGTTACCCTAATGACACAATTTGGCTTGAACAGCTCTACCTCAAGGCAGAAATGTGTCAATTTAGTGATCACTTTGCGTTTGGAAATCTAGTCCTAATTTGATAATTCCTCCGGATTGTAGAGGACATTCGAGGTGGAAAGTTTGGTCTTATTAGATACTTCGTTTACCCTAATGACACAATTTGGCTTGAACAGCTCTACCTCAAGGCAGAAATGTGTCAATTTAGTGATCACTTTGCGTTTGGAAATCTAGTCCTAATTTGATAATTCCTCCGGATTGTAGAGGACATTCGAGGTGGAAAGTTTGGTCTTATTAGATACTTCGTTTACCCTAATGACACAATTTGGCTTGAACAGCTCTACCTCAAGGCAGAAATGTGTCAATTTAGTGATCACATTGCGTTTGGAAATCTAGTCCTAATTTGATAATTCCTCCGGATTGTAGAGGACATTCGAGGTGGAAAGTTTGGTCTTATTAGATACTTCGTTTACCCTAATGACACAATTTGGCTTGAACAGCTCTACCTCAAGGCAGAAATGTGTCAATTTAGTGATCACTTTGCGTTTGGAAATCTAGTCCTAATTTGATAATTCCTCCGGATTGTAGAGGACATTCGAGGTGGAAAGTTTGGTCTTATTAGATACTTCGTTTACCCTAATGACACAATTTGGCTTGAACAGCTCTACCTCAAGGCAGAAATGTGTCAATTTAGTGATCACATTGCGTTTGGAAATCTAGTCCTAATTTGATAATTCCTCCGGATTGTAGAGGACATTCGAGGTGGAAAGTTTGGTCTTATTAGATACTTCGGTTACCCTAATGACACAATTTGGCTTGAACAGCTCTACCTCAAGGCAGAAATGTGTCAATTTAGTGATCACATTGCGTTTGGAAATCTAGTCCTAATTTGATAATTCCTCCGGATTGTAGAGGACATTCGAGGTGGAAAGTTTGGTCTTATTAGATACTTCGGTTACCCTAATGACACAATTTGGCTTGAACAGCTCTACCTCAAGGCAGAAATGTGTCAATTTAGTGATCACTTTGCGTTTGGAAATCTAGTCCTAATTTGATAATTCCTCCGGATTGTAGAGGACATTCGAGGTGGAAAGTTTGGTCTTATTAGATACTTCGTTTACCCTAATGACACAATTTGGCTTGAACAGCTCTACCTCAAGGCAGAAATGTGTCAATTTAGTGATCACATTGCGTTTGGAAATCTAGTCCTAATTTGATAATTCCTCCGGATTGTAGAGGACATTCGAGGTGGAAAGTTTGGTCTTATTAGATACTTCGTTTACCCTAATGACACAATTTGGCTTGAACAGCTCTACCTCAAGGCAGAAATGTGTGAATTTAGTGATCACATTGCGTTTGGAAATCTAGTCCTAATTTGATAATTCCTCCGGATTGTAGAGGACATTCGAGGTGGAAAGTTTGGTCTTATTAGATACTTCGTTTACCCTAATGACACAATTTGGCTTGAACAGCTCTACCTCAAGGCAGAAATGTGTCAATTTAGTGATCACTTTGCGTTTGGAAATCTAGTCCTAATTTGATAATTCCTCCGGATTGTAGAGGAGATTCGAGGTGGAAAGTTTGGTCTTATTAGATACTTCGTTTACCCTAATGACACAATTTGGCTTGAACAGCTCTACCTCAAGGCAGAAATGTGTGAATTTAGTGATCACATTGCGTTTGGAAATCTAGTCCTAATTTGATAATTCCTCCGGATTGTAGAGGACATTCGAGGTGGAAAGTTTGGTCTTATTAGATACTTCGTTTACCCTAATGACACAATTTGGCTTGAACAGCTCTACCTCAAGGCAGAAATGTGTCAATTTAGTGATCACTTTGCGTTTGGAAATCTAGTCCTAATTTGATAATTCCTCCGGATTGTAGAGGACATTCGAGGTGGAAAGTTTGGTCTTATTAGATACTTCGTTTACCCTAATGACACAATTTGGCTTGAACAGCTCTACCTCAAGGCAGAAATGTGTGAATTTAGTGATCACATTGCGTTTGGAAATCTAGTCCTAATTTGATAATTCCTCCGGATTGTAGAGGACATTCGAGGTGGAAAGTTTGGTCTTATTAGATACTTCGTTTACCCTAATGACACAATTTGGCTTGAACAGCTCTACCTCAAGGCAGAAATGTGTCAATTTAGTGATCACTTTGCGTTTGGAAATCTAGTCCTAATTTGATAATTCCTCCGGATTGTAGAGGACATTCGAGGTGGAAAGTTTGGTCTTATTAGATACTTCGTTTACCCTAATGACACAATTTGGCTTGAACAGCTCTACCTCAAGGCAGAAATGTGTCAATTTAGTGATCACATTGCGTTTGGAAATCTAGTCCTAATTTGATAATTCTTCCGGATTGTAGAGGACATTCGAGGTGGAAAGTTTGGTCTTATTAGATACTTCGGTTACCCTAATGACACAATTTGGCTTGAACAGCTCTACCTCAAGGCAGAAATGTGTCAATTTAGTGATCACATTGCGTTTGGAAATCTAGTCCTAATTTGATAATTCCTCCGGATTGTAGAGGACATTCGAGGTGGAAAGTTTGGTCTTATTAGATACTTCGGTTACCCTAATGACACAATTTGGCTTGAACAGCTCTACCTCAAGGCAGAAATGTGTCAATTTAGTGATCACTTTGCGTTTGGAAATCTAGTCCTAATTTGATAATTCCTCCGGATTGTAGAGGACATTCGAGGTGGAAAGTTTGGTCTTATTAGATACTTCGGTTACCCTAATGACACAATTTGGCTTGAACAGCTCTACCTCAAGGCAGAAATGTGTCAATTTAGTGATCACTTTGCGTTTGGAAATCTAGTCCTAATTTGATAATTCCTCCGGATTGTAGAGGACATTCGAGGTGGAAAGTTTGGTCTTATTAGATACTTCGTTTACCCTAATGACACAATTTGGCTTGAACAGCTCTACCTCAAGGCAGAAATGTGTCAATTTAGTGATCACTTTGCGTTTGGAAATCTAGTCCTAATTTGATAATTCCTCCGGATTGTAGAGGACATTCGAGGTGGAAAGTTTGGTCTTATTAGATACTTCGTTTACCCTAATGACACAATTTGGCTTGAACAGCTCTACCTCAAGGCAGAAATGTGTCAATTTAGTGATCACATTGCGTTTGGAAATCTAGTCCTAATTTGATAATTCCTCCGGATTGTAGAGGACATTCGAGGTGGAAAGTTTGGTCTTATTAGATACTTCGTTTACCCTAATGACACAATTTGGCTTGAACAGCTCTACCTCAAGGCAGAAATGTGTCAATTTAGTGATCACTTTGCGTTTGGAAATCTAGTCCTAATTTGATAATTCCTCCGGATTGTAGAGGACATTCGAGGTGGAAAGTTTGGTCTTATTAGATACTTCGTTTACCCTAATGACACAATTTGGCTTGAACAGCTCTACCTCAAGGCAGAAATGTGTCAATTTAGTGATCACATTGCGTTTGGAAATCTAGTCCTAATTTGATAATTCCTCCGGATTGTAGAGGACATTCGAGGTGGAAAGTTTGGTCTTATTAGATACTTCGGTTACCCTAATGACACAATTTGGCTTGAACAGCTCTACCTCAAGGCAGAAATGTGTCAATTTAGTGATCACATTGCGTTTGGAAATCTAGTCCTAATTTGATAATTCCTCCGGATTGTAGAGGACATTCGAGGTGGAAAGTTTGGTCTTATTAGATACTTCGTTTACCCTAATGACACAATTTGGCTTGAAGAGCTCTAGTGATCACATTACGTTTGGACATCTCGTCCTGATTTGATAATCCTGGCGGCTTAAAGGAGACATTCGGCTTGAAGATTTAGGCCTTTTTGGATAATTCTGTCAGCTTAATGAAACATTCGGCTTGAAAAGGTTGACTTCAAGCTAGAATTGTGTCAACTTAGAGACTGTATTGCGTTTGGAAATCTCATCCTGATTTGCTATATTCTTTCGTCTTAGAGGAGACATTCGAGCTGGAGAGTTTGCCATGATTGGATAATCAGGTCATTAAAATGACACAATCTGCTGGAAGAGCTCCACCTCAAAGCAGAATTGTTTCACCTTAGAGACCACATTGCGTTTGGAATTCTCGCCCTGATTGGGTAATTCTCCCGGCTTAGAGAAGACTTTCGACTTGATTGTAAAACTCGGTCAGCTTGAAGAACTCGATTGTTCCATAAAGCCTATCCTGATTGGATAATTCTGCCCCTCTCTTAATAATTCTGTGATAACTTTACTTCTCGGCAACTCATTAGTTTAAGAGTTTCATTGATGGAATTTAACGTTTAATTATTTGGCTATTCCGACAGGTCCTTACACATGCCACGTCACACGCTGCGCTCGTATCCTTCCTCAAAATTGGTTCGTTTAATACGCGAATGTCGATTTGTAAAATATTTGTGTCTTTACCCGTAAAATCACCCAGCTATAATTAGCCTGGAAATGTATCACCTGTTTACCCTTTACTCAGTACATTGATCTAGCCGTTCTATTATTTACAGTTCCTTCATTATATTATGTAGGTCCTACACACTAGAAGCAGATGGATTTATGTACAAAAAGTGGTCACAACAGCCACGTCAACTATTCATGAAGGTATTCGATTCTAACAAATAACTACGGTGCTCATCTTAAGCTGTATCGAAACAATGAGAAACCGATTGTGGGGTTAGGCGGCAAGTTCGCATCTATTGGCCTTTGTAATCACAGCGAAACTATTTCCGATTCAATATACCAGCTAATAACTTATTTTACCTCTGGCTTTGATTTTGATTCAATTATATTACAAAATTATTGTAACATTTTAGTTTAATGTAATACTTTACGAGTGCCATGGTTATCTGTCATCCTAGTATCGACATATTAACTTTTCGGGGAACCTCTGCAAAACAGAACCATCCTTAAATTCTATATCCAAAAACCTATAGATACGTTTGTCTGTTTTATAATCAATAAGATTCTGAAAACAATATTATATGTTTGGTTATCCTACATCGACATAATAAATGATATTTATTACTTTTTATTAACTCATACAATATGTTCGTTTATAAATAATGGAATTTCTTAAACTACAAAAATATGTTATTCAATTTGTTTTATTAAACACACTCTCCATATATATATATCTTTTCTAATATATAAAAATCTAATAATATCTGTCTGTGTGTGTGTGTGTGTTACTCAATCACGTAAAAATTAACCATTGAGCTGAAAGTTTATATACACATCTCAGGGTCCCTGGTTAACACATAGGCATATTTTTATTTTAAAATTCCATCAGGCCACCACCCACTGGCCTTGAAAACCCCCTAAACACTCAATTTTCTATACTCCATTTAATACTTGATTTAATCCACTAATAACCACCTTTAACAGTCACTTTTAAACATATCTAAACAGCTGATAATAATTGATTATTGTTCATCTTTCCAGGATACTGTACTTGACAAATGTTATGTTACTAGCAGTCTTTTATTCCTTTGGTTTTCAAAATAATAATAAGTAAGTTTATAGTTTGATATATTTATTGAGAACTAATGTATACTATTATATACAAATTTAATGGTGTCTGTCTGTGTATGTAAAAACTACTGGTCCCATTGAGCGGAAATTTGGTATTTATTTCCGGTTCCCACGTGTTCGATTTTAGCGAAAAACCTTTTACCGGTCGACGAAGAAAGTCATTAGAAGTAAAAATACAAAAAACTCTCCCTCGCGCCCCAGAAGTTTACAGTTTTGGAAAAATATAACTCTCCCAAAACGTGGTGCTAATAGTGCTGGTAAAAATGCACATTGCCCACCCCCAATACAATGCATGTAAAATCAATCAAAAACATATCCTGAAGCTATATTGACAATTATTGTTTGTTTTTGCCAAGGAAGGGTTATTTTATATACCTA
>JBAIZL010000005.1:27613574-27618574 GCA_036971475.1 Prosapia bicincta
GTGTATATATAAATGTGTATATATCAATGTGTATATATAAATGTGTATATATCAATGTGTATATATAAATGTGTATATATCGATGTGTATATATCAATGTGTATATATCAATGTGTATATATAAATGTGTATATATAAATGTGTATATATAAATGTCTATATATCAATGTGTATATATAAATGTGTATATATAAATGTGTATATATCAATGTGTATATATAAATGTGTATATATAAATGTGTATATACCAATGTGTATATATCAATGTGTATATATCAATGTGTATATATAAATGTGTATATATCAATGTGTATATATAAATGTGTATATATAAATGTATATATATCAATGTGTATATATAAATGTGTATATATAAATGTGTATATATAAATGTGTATATATAAATGTGTATATATAAATGTGTATATATCAATGTGTATATATCAATGTGTATATATAAATGTGTATATATATATGTGTATATATCAATGTGTATATATAAATGTGTATATATCAATGTGTATATATAAATGTGTATATATCAATGTGTATATATAAATGTGTATATATCAATGTGTATATATAAATGTGTATATGTCAATGTGTATATATAAATGTGTATATATAAATGACAGAATCACAATACTAAGCGTCAAAATAGAAAGAGAAGTTAATTATAAAAATTACTTTTAAATTTAATTATAATATAATATCTGAAAAAACTGTACTAACATCAACTGCCATCCACCACAAATTTAAAAAAATGTATTTGAACTTGAGTGGATGAATAAAAATCACTTTATTAACTATTGTAAATTTATACAAGATATATATATATATATATATATATATATATATATATATATATATATATATATATATCCTTATATATATAAGGAGATTGTGAACTAATTGAAGGAATTGAATACGTGATTTAAGAAGTAATGTATTTAAAGAGGAGAAACGTGACATGTGAATAAAGTATATCTCTCGTCTGCGTTAAGGTGTGGTGTAAGGTATATTGCAGGACCTAACACCCATCACCGCCCAATGTTAAGGAACATTGAGTATTTATACCTTAATATTCAAGTAACAACGCACACTGACTCACAATTAATTAACTCACTGGTGATGACGATATTATCATTGAAACGCGACTGAGCCTAATTAATTATTACCTTAACCGCAGAAGGTAATAAAATAACGGTGATAAGGAACCATATGGCGTACCTACTGGTCACCGTTGATTTCAGAGTACCTTACAATAACTTCCTTTGCCCCAAACCTTGCTTGGCTTCACCATTCGTGTCAATGTAGCACCTCTCTTCTATCGTCCTTCACCGTCCTTGCTACCGTCTATCCCAGAAGGTAAGCTAAACACAATGTTTTATTTGGAGTCAGTGAACTAAGGTGTAAGAACACACAAAATCTAACGAGATTGCAATTTTATTCATCAAACAATGATCCAACTTACACAGACCTTTAACACAGAGATTTATTTCCAAATTTAATATTAAAATAGATCATCAAAGAATAATACACAGTGTGTGATATTTACATGGGAGCCTGAGTACGTCACGCCTGGGCGCCCTGCTACTTTCACACACACACAAACATCGTCATCAATGCTGTATAACATATGTTACATACAAAAACGTATTCCGAAATTACATTGTCATTTTAGGACGTATGTTTCTAAGTGTAACTGAAAAGTTAAATATTTCAAAATATAACTCATCGAATACAAAATAAAGCTTTACTTAGATCAACAAATTATTTTAAAATATCCTTTAGTTAGGCTTGTTCAAAAAAATTGTATAAGTTCAAATTAAAGAATATTATTTTAAAATTCTAATTGAAAACTTTTAAAAAGTAATATTATTTGTTATAGATTTTTTTATAAAATATTTTCTATTATGTTTAAAAGACATTTTTTTTAAATAAAATATTTTTAAACAGATAAATAACTGCACAAAAAACTCACAAATTATTATACTTTATTGTCATACGCGTTTCAATGACCTATTTCATCATCATCAGTGACACTACTACCAATTTTCAATTACAAATATATTATATTTTAAGTACTCATAATAATTTGCAATAGTGTCACTGATGACGACGACGTAAGTCAATGAAACGCGTATGACAATAAAGTATATTAATTTGTGAGTTCGTGTGCAGTTATTTATTTATTTATAACCTTAAGTCATAAATCAGGTTGATTATTTCTTATAAAAATAATACTGTAGACAAATATCAGTGATAAAATATTTTTTTTGAAAAACAGGTTTTACTTTACATATTTTTAATGTCGTAGTGTACTAATGACACTTGAAGAAACGAATACAAAAAGTAATATATAATTAGATGAATATATAAAGCAGAATTTATACAAATTAACGATGAAAATATATTAAAGGCTATTGTAAGGAAAGCTTCATAGACTATTTGAATATTTAGTTTAACAGAGCCACATAGAGTGCTCTATTGTTGATTTTGGACTTACTTTAATGTAACATTGAAATATAATCAAAATGTCTGAAAATTATAAAACTGCCCACTGTGTGTAAACATTAAACAATTTAGAAGGCCTAACTTTTAAAATTGGGAAACATATGAAATGGGAAATGTACATTACATATCTCAGTTTTTGTAATAAATACTTAATCATGAATACGTTTTAACAGACCTCTTTATATATAAAAGGACTACTGCCTACCTTCAAAACAGGTATAATAGTGGATAAATTATAATAACTTCCATAATTTCAAAAATGGAACGGTTCCAAATTCGTTCATATAAGAAAATAGTGTTGACTATTTATGGACTTTTAATACCTGAAAGTTTGGACCGATTTTCATCGGAAAACAAACCATAGTTACTAATTGGAAACTGCATTAAAATACTTATATTAGGGTTTGTTAGTTTTCTTGAGTGAAACTTATTTTTTTTGAAACAAATGACAGTTTGTTAATCGTGAGTAAGAACAATGAAAATGTTACTAACACACGTGTTTTCTTACTAACACATGAGTAAATATGTACACCGAGTATTTTATAGCAACTAATTGACAATATAGAGAAGTGAATAATGTCTTTAGTAGGTGAATAGCAAAGAATTACTTAAACATTTATGAAAGACATGTTTGTTTGATAGCATTAAAACATTTTTTATTGCAAAATTGAAAACAAATTAGCTATTCAAGCGAACTTGTAAGTTTTTATTAATGTCTCAACACAACTCCACCAATAACAACAGTTTTGTCTCATACAGTGTTCCAGAAACAAAACTATTTACAAAAAGGTTTATTACCTTACATTACTTTTGTTCAATTACAATACCTTTTCACCTATTTTAATTTACATACTTAATTAATACACTTATATACTACTGTGTAATACTTATAACTGAAGATGACGATGTACGTTTTGGAAACGCGTAACCAGACATGACGTAATACAGGGCCAAGGGGGTACATTGATTGCAGACTTCAGGTTTACTTGTACATGCTCGCAGACTTCTCTAGATAGGTCGGTCTTAACAGTTCGTCGGTTGTCAGTTCACCATCCTGATTCGTGTCAATGAATTTGTTCACAACCAGTCGCGCCAGTTCTTCGTTGTTTTGTAGCTCGTCTGCGAACCAATCAGCTGGGAAACTGAAACAAACGTCACTGTACTAGCGCTGAAGCAATATGCAATGAATGTCATTGACAATGAAGCTGAAAACCACCTTAACAAGTAGTAGAATCTAATAAATACTAAATAGAAACAAAGTTAGTCCCCTTTATGTAAATTTCGATGACCATGTCATCTTCTAAGGAGCATTGAGCTGTATCGTAACAATTTATTCTATCTTATCTTTCAATATCTATCTGCCTATATATCTACATATCCACTTACTACCTACCTACCTACCTATTTACCTATATATCTATCTATCGATCATTTACCTTTTTATCTATCAATTTACCTATCTATCTACATATATATCTATCTATAATCTACTTACTACCTACTTATATATCTATCTATTTATTTAACCTTCTATCTATCTACCTTTATATCTACCTATCTAACTGGCTATCCATCTAACTGGCTATCCATCTAACTACATATTTATCCATCTATCTATCTATCAATCTACCTATCTATCTATCTAACTACTTATTTACCCTTTTATCTATATAACCTTCCATCTATTTATCTACCTATCTCTATCTTTCAATCTATCTACCTATCTAGCTACCTATTTATCCATTTAGACATCCACCCTTCTATCTATCTATCCATCTGTCTATCTATCCATCTGTCTATCTATCTATCTATCTATCTATCTATCTATCTATATATATATATATATATATATATATATATATATATATATATATATATATATATATATTATAATAAAGATGATTATTTTTTCTTGATTTGTTATAATTATTAAATAACTTCAAAAAGTTCATAATCAAGATATATTTTATTCAACATTTACAATTATGCTGAAGCTTTTCGCCGGTGCATAGTTCCAGCATTCTCAAAGACTACTCTTATATATATATTCATCCATCCATCTGTCTATCTATCTATCTATCTATCTATATATATATATATATATTCATCCATCCATCTGTCTATCTATCTATATCCATCTATCTATCTATCTATCTATCTATCTATATATATATATTCATCTATCTATATCCATCCATCTATTTATCTATCCATCCATCCTTGATCTCACAAACACGCAAGGAGATGAAGACATTTTAAACTGCAGCCAAGTTCTATGTTGTTTGATATAATTAGATGCTCGTAGTGAATCAGCTGTTTTTCAAGTCAGAAGGATAAACAGTAAAGATGATGGGAAAATATTTTACAGAGGAAGGTTTCGCGATTTTATAATTATAATGTTATCGTTGTTGCAAAGTTTTCGCTTGCGAAGTAAACAATTCCAACATACTTTGAAGGAGGTATTTATTTTTTAATAAAGTACT
>JBAIZL010000005.1:27623574-27706074 GCA_036971475.1 Prosapia bicincta
GCATGTGATATACACTTTTCCACCACTCAGGGGTCACAGAACGTAAAGCTTCTTGACAGAGAGTTCATCACGTCCATACCTCCTCCTTCCTCCATAGCGTTCGAGATATTAACTGTAGCAACCTTGTTCTTGACGTAACTCGCTTAGCGCTCGGCAGCTAGAGGTGTGGTGTTGGTACGATGACATGGCCAGCGATCACTGGTAATGTTTACCATGTTTTCGGCATGTGATATACACTTTTCCACAACTCAGGGGTCACAGAACGTAAAGCTTCTTGACAGAGAGTTTATCACGTCCATACCTCTTCCTTTCTCCATAGCGTTCGAGATATTAACTGTAGCAACCTTGTTCTTGACGTATGCCCAAATTAATTCGATTGGGTTTAACTCGCAATGCGCGAGGCAAATCAGTAAGAACCGCATTTGTCGAACGTTTGTACCAGTCTCGGAGGATTTGACAACATTCTCCTTCTTCCCTGACTAATAAGCCTTGCACAGTCACTCCTATCATGTCCTGGATGTTTACCTAACCTTTCCAGGATCTTCTCAATCGTCAGCCCGTATGATCTTCCTGTCTAGGATGACTTCTTGTCCATTCTTCCCTGACTAATAAGCCTTGCACAGTCACTCCTATCATGTCCTGGATGTTTACCTAACCTTTCCAGGGTCTTCTCAATCGTTAGCTCGTATGATCTTCCTGTCTAGGATGACTTCTTTTCCATTCTTCCCTGACTAATAAGCCTTGCACAATCACTCCTATCATGTCCTGGATGTTTACCTAACCTATCCAGGATCTTCTCAATCGTCAGCCCGTATGATCTTCCTGTCTATGATGACGTCTTGTCCATTCTTCCCTAACTAATAAGCCTTGCACAGTCACTCCTATCATGTCCTGGATGTTTACCTAACCTTTTTCAGGATCTTCTAAATCGTCAGCCGGTATGATCTTCCTGTCTAGGATGACTTCTTGTCCATTCTTCCCTGACTAATAAGCCTTGCACAGTCACTCCTATCATGTCCTGGATGTTTACCTAACCTTTTTCAGGATCTTCTAAATCGTCAGCCGGTATGATCTTCCTGTCTAGGATGACTTCTTTTCCCTTCTTCCCTGACTAAAACGCCTTGCTCAATCACTCGTATCATGTCCTGGATGCTTTCCAGTAGCTTCTCAATCGTCAGCCTGTATGATCTTCCTGTCTAGGATGACTTCTTGTCCCTTCCTCTCTAAAATGACCATCCTCTATAAATCCATCACTTGTCTTTATCACCTTGCCTCATTCCTAGGGACCGCGTGAATAACACCATCAGCCGGGACATCGACACATTAAAACATTGAAATATCCAATCCTTATAAAGTACGTTTTACTATATAAAACGGTCTTTAGAGATATTTCTGACAGTACATAATTAGATAACACCTGCATTTCATTGCATAAAACGATTCTATAGCTCAGCCGATCGATCGCTAACAGATGGCGGTTGCGTGTTTACTTCCCAGTTATGCGCAATGTAGTAGTTTGAGTTTACATTTATTTCTCTCTATTTATTTTGATGTACACACAGAATCGTACATACCTTGAAACTCTACAAATTCATTACATTAGAATCCCCACTTAATGCCTGGATTGAACCAATCCTCGAATTAACCGGCCTATCATTAAATCTTTGGGTGATCAACGTAAAAGTGACCCTCTATACTCTAAGTGTCAGTTGTGGCGTTTTAAAAACAAGATTGTTGTTATGACCATTAAAACAAGCGCCTATATTTAAGGAATTATAGTCAATTTCATTAGAAACTAGCAGAGAATCTACGTACAGTGTCACGTATATTTGTATTGATTTAATTTGTAATTATAAATGGGTTGAAGCGATTATTTTCTTGAAAAACCAAACTAAGGGCAAGAACATGACATTTGTATAGTATAAGTAACCTTAAAGGAAGAATCACAACAAACATTTACTATCACCTGTTTAATTGTGTCTAAAAGTGACTTTTATAAATGATTACAAACACATTTATTATCAGCTGACTAAGCCAAGTATATAGTATAAATAATATTCCATGCAATGGAGTGTAGATACTAAAGTGTTAAAGGCAAGTGGGGCGATGCCCAGATGGAATTTCTAAATAAAAATAGGCCTATGTGTTAACCAGAGACCGTAAGAATGTCCATGTAAAATTTCAGCTTAATGGGTCCAGTAGGTTATAGGTGCTTGAGTAACACACACACACACACACACACACATACACACACACACACACACACACACACACCATTAAATTTTTATATAGTAGTATAGAGGATTACTGTACTCAACTATATTAAACATGCAAAACTAGAGTTTAGGAAATAAGCCCTACAGTAGAACTGCCTGGCGCACTCTACGCGCTGACGTACTAGAGATATTGTATTTTTTCCTTCAAAACTAAAATGTTGATGGCATTAAAGTTCTGTTTATAATCAAACAATGCTTCACGGAGAGAAAGAAGGCAAGTCATTCTTCCCTTGGCCGGCTGGGTAAACGTAACACGTCGTTGTGTGTTTTTAAGAATGAGTGGTGAATCTGTAAGTAGGCTCTGTAATGTGTTTAAGTAACATCAACGTGTGGCAACAAAATCGAAGGTCGATTATAAAATTGTGTTCAAAGATTGAGTCCGACAATATTTAGTTCAATGCACTAAAATAAAGCCAGTTTATGACGCTCTATACATGCGGTTGTTTAGATGCATTAGGCTTTGTGTGAGGCTTAATTGTACAGTATGCAATAAGAATTCAGTCATCTGTGGTTTGCTTTACTTCCGACGACACACACACAAACAGATAAACACTCTATTCTACTTTTGCATAAACAGATTCTGGAGTCTATTTTGTACGACAAAAAGTCTATTATATATTTTAATGAATTTAATGGTGTCAAACAATATTTTTAATCTTACCTCTTTTATTCTTTATTATTTAATTTCCTTCCAATTTTATCTCATGGTTGAAACGTTTTTTAAAATTTCTTATATTAACTCACATTCTCCTGATATAGGATAAAATAGCTTTCCGTCCATTACATCCTCTTAAAGTAGGGCCTACTACGTAAGACGGGAGATAGAGTTGGATAGGGAGATGAGGTTAGTGGACAGGTTGGAAATGCGCAAGTGGTCAAGAAATTAGTAAGCGGATTATTTCTGGACTTCGGGGGTATGGTCGAGCTTCGTAGGTAGACCCTATGTCAACTATCCAACGTAGACCTTTAACGTAGCCTAACTAGCCGTCTTTTATACAGAGCAAGAGAGTATTAGATTGTGCAGAGTAAGGTCTGCAAGGATTTTATTTTCACACAATTATAATAAGTTTACTATTAGCCGACAGCTTAAGCTACTTATCATAAGGAGAAGGACTTTGGTAATAAATTGTATATGTTACACTTTCGTTGAGAATCTCTTTAGAAATTGCCTACAATTATAACAACTCTCCATTCGTTAATGCGTAAAAAACATTTATCCAGCCTAGCCTACTAAAAATATTTATTATAATTTTGAAACTCCATTTGAATTTTCATTGACGTTTTCCTTTTAACTATTTTTATATGCGTTGTAATGTTCTAATGTTCATCGACACTACCCTCAACTTAACCACCTGCACATTTCGAGCAATTAGTTAGGTAGTTATTGAATTCCGATAACGGCCTCGGCCAGTTCAACCACACTGGAGGTCAACTACGATCCACAAGAAAAGGAGCCAGCAAGGACTAAAGAAAGGACACAATGACGTCAGGTATCACGTGAATATGGGCACTTACCTGAAATAGTCCTGCTCCTAAATGGGGTAGCTAGGGAATGCAAATATTTGGGTTTTAAAAACAAAATGAGTCACCCTTCAAATGATCGGTTCTTGTTGGTAACCGTGTTTATTGTAAGAGAACAGTACTTCATTTATGACGATAGATGTTAATCCGAAATTGTTAAAGGCAAACTATTCATTCAATCGGTTCTTAAAAAACCACATGATTCACTCGCAAACTATTTGAAGCACGTTTTCCATGCATACGTGCTTTCTGTGTTTGTTGGGATTTAGAAGAAAGCGGATTCCCGTAGCGTCCAACACGTGGGAGGGTGTCGCTAGAAATATATGTGCGGCAATTTGCCGGCGTGTCCGAGTTCAGGGTCTAGTTGTCGGCCATTCATGTGATCCCGTCCGTACATGGGTTGTTACACGACCTCGTTATTTCAACACCCGTGCTCGGTGACGGGTTTATACTTCTCCAAACCGTTCTTCTTTTATGCCAATTTCTTTATCATGAAACTGAATTGTGCCCTTTCTGGAGGCGAAGCTCCCCCTTTGGTGTTTATACCGACGAACGTATGCGCAACTATAAAAAACTGATCGAGGACAAAATCCCACAGCTTTACTAGAGGAAGAAAAAGCTATCAATACAATAATATCCAAGGAATAAAATATGTCCTAAACTAAACCAAACTAAAATTTACGGCTCTTATTACAAGTTAGGGAAAACAATATACTTTCGTCATCAATTGGTTGGGATTCAGAAAGATTTAGTAGAACGAATTAGGATTAGGGCTAGCTTGTAATACTCACATTAGTCTAAATAAAATGGATCGGACACTATTGGTAAGGGAGGTGGATGTTTTTCTTGAGAGCCATACCTAATGTACAGTTAAACCATAGACAGTTATCAGGCAGAAGGTTCTAAAAGCTTTATGAGAGTAGCTGTAGAGATGTGTGAATACCGATACCGAAGGAAGGCCATAATATCTCCTGGGACATTAGGATAAAATTGTGTAAAATCGCCTCCTCTCTACCCGAGGTCATAAGGAGTTGTCAACTATTACACTTTATTGGATAAATAAAGTTATAAATATAGATATTGTTGAAGGAAACCAATAAAATCTCCTGGGATATTAGGACACAAGTGTGTAAAGCTTCCTACTCTCTATCCGAGGACATATGGAGGTGTCAACCAATGCATTTTATTGGATGAAGAGAGTTATAAATACAAATATGGTTTAAGGAAGACCATAAAATCTCCTGGGATATTAGAGCACAAGTGCGTAAATTCGCCTACTCTCTATCCGAGGACATATGGAGGTGTCAACCAATGCATTTTATTGGATGAAGAGAGTTATAAATACAGATATGGTTTAAGGAAGACCATAAAATCTCCTGGGATATTAGAGCACAAGTGCGTAAATTCGCCTACTCTCTATCCGAGGACATATGGAGGTGTCAACCAATGCATTTTATTGGATGAAGAGAGTTATAAATACAGATATGGTTTAAGGAAGACCATAAAATCTCCTGGGATATTAGAGCACAAGTGTGTAAAATCGCCTACTCTCTACCCGAGGACATATGGAAGTGTCAACCATTACATTGTATTGGATGAAGAGAGTTATAAATACAGATATGGTTGAAGGAAGCTCATACAATCTCCTGGGAAGTTAGGGCACAAGTGTGTAAAATCGCCTACTCTCTACCCGAGGACATATGGAGGTGTCAACCATTACATTGTATTGGATGAAGAGAGTTATAAATACAGATATGGTTTAAGGAAGCTCATACAATCTCCTGGGAAGTTAGGGCACAAGTGTGTAAAATCGCCTACTCTCTACCCGAGGACATATGGAGGTGTCAACCATTACATTTTATTGGATGAAGAGAGTTATAAATACAGATATGGTTGAAGGAAGCTCATACAATCTCCTGGGAAGTTAGGGCACAAGTGTGTAAAATCGCCTACTCTCTACCCGAGGACATATGGAGGTGTCAACCATTACATTGTATTGGATGAACAGAGTTATAAATACAGATATGGTTGAAGGAAGCCCATAAAATCTCCTGGGATATTAGAGCACAAGTGTGTAAAATCGCCTACTCTCTACCCGAGGACATATTGAGGTGTCAACCATTACATTGTATTGGATGAAGAGAGTTATAAATACAGATATGGTTGAAGGAAGCCCATAAAATCTCCTGGGATATTAGAGCACAAGTGTGTAAAATCGCCTACTCTCTACCCGAGGACATATGGAATTGTCAACCATTACATTGTATTGGATGAACAGAGTTATAAATACAGATATGGTTGAAGGAAGCTCATTCAATCTCCTGGGAAGTTAGGGCACAAGTGTGTAAAATCGCCTACTCTCTACCCGAGGACATATGGAGGTGTCAACCATTACATTGTATTGGATGAAGAGAGTTATAAATATAGATATGGTTGAAGGAAGCTCATTCAATCTCCTGGGAAGTTAGAGCACAAGTGTGTAAAATCGCCTACTCTCTACCCGAGGACATATGGAGGTGTCAACCATTACATTGTATTGGATGAAGAGAGTTATAAATATAGATATGGTTGAAGGAAGCCCATAAAATCTCCTGGGATATTAGAGCACAAGTGTGTAAATTCGCCTACTCTCTACCCGAAGACATATGGAAGTGTCAACCATTACATTGTATTGGATGAACAGAGTTATAAATACTGATATGGTTGAAGGAAGCTCATTCAATCTCCTGGGAAGTTAGGGCACAAGTGTGTAAAATCGCCTACTCTCTACCCGAGGACATATGGAGGTGTCAACCATTACATTGTATTGGATGAACAGAGTTATAAATACAGATATGGTTGAAGGAAGCTCATTCAATCTCCTGGGAAGTTAGGGCACAAGTGTGTAAAATCGCCTACTCTCTACCCGAGGACATGTGGAGGTGTCAACCATTACATTGTATTGGATGAAGAGAGTTATAAATATAGATATGGTTGAAGGAAGCTCATTCAATCTCCTGGGAAGTTAGGGCACAAGTGTGTAAAATCGCCTACTCTCTACCCGAGGACATATGGAGGTGTCCACCATTACATTGTATTGGATGAAGAGAGTTATAATTACAGATATGGTTGAAGGAAGCCCATAAAATATCCCGGTAAATTAGGTCACAAGTGCGTAAATTCGCCTACTCTCTACCCGAGGACATATGGAGGTGTCAACCATTACATTGTATTGGATGAAGAGAGTTATAAATACAGATATGGTTGAAGGAAGCCCATAAAATATCCCGGTAAATTAGGTCACAAGTGCGTAAAATCGCATACTCTCTACCCGAGGACATATAGAGGTGTCAACCATTACATTGTATTGGGTGAATAAAGTTTTAAAAAGAGACAATATTGAAGTAAACGCATAAAACATAAAAAAAGAAAGACGTATCTAGGTAAATACGTAAGAGATCTTGGTAAAATAAAAACAAAACATATACGTAATTTCTAATCTGGGCTATGTAACGTTTGGTTACAGTATATTACATACAATATAATATTTAAACTACAAATACTATCCACTTCATTGTGTAAAATGTAAAACAATTCATCATTAACTTCACGAGATTAAAAACACATGCATTATTATTTTTCGCTTTTTCGAGGTAGCTGTCATCAATATATACGGAGATACGCCTTATAAGTACATAATCCCGGAGCGATATAATCTGCCACTTTTTGCATTAGTAGTCCTGTTTATATATAGTTACATGTATATTTTGCGGGATAATATTCACAGCTAAAACATTCATATATTTGGGTGTATAGACAGGAATCAATAACACCATTTATCAATACAAGAATTACGTCAGGGCTTTTATGTGGGAGACAACTGAACATTTTGTTTAGTCAATAACTAGACAGAACTATACACCGTTGATAATGCTAACACCGTAAGCAGCGTAAACCTTACGCCACAGCTACTGTTTGATGACTCTATAGCATTATTGTTCATACCCTTGATAATGCTAACACCGTAAGCAGCGCAAACCTTACGCCACAGCTACTGTTTGATGACTCTATAGCATTATTGTTTATACCCTTGATAATGCTAACACCGAAAGCAGCGTAAACCTTACGCCACAGCTACTGTTTGATGACTCTATAGCATTATTGTTTATACCCTTGATAATGCTAACACCGTAATCAGCGTAAACCTTAAGCCACAGATACTGTTTGATGACTCTATAGCATTATTGTTTATACCCTTGATAATGCTAACACCGTAATCAGCGTAAACCTTACGCCACAGATACTGTTTGATGACTCTATAGCATTATTGTTTATACCCTTGATAATGCTAACACCGTAAGCAGCGTAAACCTTACGCCACAGATACTGTTTGATGACTCTATAGCATTATTGTTTATACCCTTGATAATGCTAACACCGTAATCAGCGTAAACCTTACGCCACAGATACTGTTTGATGACTCTATAGCATTATTGTTTATACCCTTGATAATGCTAACACCGTAATCAGCGTAAACCTTACGCCACAGCTACTGTTTGATGACTCTATAGCATTATTTTTTATACCCTTGATAATGCTAACACCGTAATCAGCGTAAACCTTACGCCACAGCTACTGTTTGATGACTCTATAGCATTATTTTTTATACCCTTGATAATGCTAACACCGAAAGCAGCGTAAACCTTACACCACAGCTACTGTTTGATGACTCTATAGCATTATTGTTTATACCCTTGATAATGCTAACACCGAAAGCAGCGTAAACCTTACACCACAGCTACTGTTTGATGACTCTATAGCATTATTGTTTATACCCTTGATAATGCTAACACCTTGATAAGCAGCGCAAACCTTACACCACAGCTACTGTTTGATGACTCTATAGCATTATTGTTTATACCCTTGATAATGCTAACACCTTGATAAGCAGCGCAAACCTTACACCACAGCTACTGTTTGATGACTCTATAGCATTATTGTTTGTACCCTTGATAATGCTAACACCGTAAGCAGCGTAAACCTTACACCACAGCTACTGTTTGATGACTCTATAGCATTATCGTTTATACAGTTGATAATGCTAACACCGTAAGCAGCGCAAACCTTACACCACAGCTACTGTTTGATGACTCTATAGCATTATTGTTTATACCCTTGATAATGCTAACACCGTAAGCAGCGTAAACCTTACGCCACAGCTACTGTTTGATGACTCTATAGCATTATTGTTTACACCCTTGATAATGCTAACACCGTAAGCATCGCAAACCTTACACCACAGCTACTGTTTGATGACTCTATAGCATTATTGTTTACACCCTTGATAATGCTAACACCGTAAGCAGCGTAAACCTTACACCACAGCTACTGTTTGATGACTCTATAGCATTATTGTTTATACCCTTGATAATGCTAACACCGTAAGCAGCGTAAACCTTACACCACAGCTACTGTTTGATGACTCTATAGCATTATTGTTTATACCCTTGATAATGCTAACACCGAAAGCAGCGTAAACCTTACACCACAGCTACTGTTTGATGACTCTATAGCATTATTGTTTATACCCTTGATAATGCTAACACCTTGATAAGCAGCGTAAACCTTACACCACAGCTACTGTTTGATGACTCTATAGCATTATTGTTTATACCCTTGATAATGCTAACACGGTAATCAGCGTAAACCTTACACCACAGCTACTGTTTGATGACTCTATAGCATTATTGTTTATACCCATGATAATGCTAACACCTTGATAAGCAGCGCAAACCTTACACCACAGCTACTGTTTGATGACTCTATAGCATTATTGTTTATACCCTTGATAATGCTAACACCGTAAGCAGCGTAAACCTTACGCCACAGCTACTGTTTGATGACTCTATAGCATTATTGTTTATACCCTTGATAATGCTAACACCGTAAGTAGCGTAAACCTTACACCACAGCTACTGTTTGATGACTCTATAGCATTATTGTTTATACCCTTGATAATGCTAACACCGTAAGCAGCGTAAACCTTACGCCACAGCTACTGTTTGATGACTCTATAGCATTATTGTTTATACCCTTGATAATGCTAACACCGTAAGTAGCGTAAACCTTACGCCACAGCTACTGTTTGATGACTCTATAGCATTATTGTTTATACCCTTGACAATGCTAACACCGTAAGTAGCGTAAACCTTACGCCACAGATACTGTTTGATGACTCTATAGCATTATTGTTTATACCCTTGATAATGCTAACACCGTAAGCAGCGTAAACCTTACGCCACAGATACTGTTTGATGACTCTATAGCATTATTGTTTATACCCTTGATAATGTTAACACCGTAAGCAGCGTAAACCTTACACCACAGCTACTGTTTGATGACTCTATAGCATTATTGTTTATACCCTTGATAATGCTAACACCGTAAGCAGCGTAAACCTTACACCACAGCTACTGTTTGATGACTCTATAGCATTATTGTTTATACCCTTGATAATGCTAACACCGTAAGCAGCGTAAACCTTACGCCACAGCTACTGTTTGATGTCTCTATAGCATTATTGTTTATACCCTTGATAATGCTAACACCGTAAGCAGCGTAAACCTTACACCACAGCTACTGTTTGATGACTCTATAGCATTATTGTTTATACCCTTGATAATGCTAACACCGTAAGCAGCGTAAACCTTGCACTACAGCTACTGTTTGATGACTCTATAGCATTATTGTTTATACCCTTGATAATGCTAACACCGTAAGCAGCGTAAACCTTACGCCACAGCTACTGTTTGATGACTCTATAGCATTATTGTTTATACTCTTGATAATGCTAACACCGTAAGCAGCGTAAACCTTACGCCACAGATACTGTTTGATGACTCTATAGCATTATTGTTTATACCCTTGATAATGCTAACACCGTAAGCAGCGTAAACCTTGCACCACAGCTACTGTTTGATGACTCTATAGCATTATTGTTTATACCCTTGATAATGCTAACACCGTAAGCAGCGTAAACCTTACGCCACAGCTACTGTTTGATGACTCTATAGCATTATTGTTTATACCCTTGATAATGCTAACACTGTAAGCAGCGTAAACCTTACACCACAGCTACTGTTTGATGACTCTATAGCATTATTGTTTATAATAAATACCGTATTATGCATGCAATATACAAAATGTGTGTAAAGGGATGTGCATTGATCAGCTTTGGGTGAAGCAGAAGGAAGGACCATATGACCATTTCTCCTATTGGCGACGGAGAAGGTAGCTCGTAGACGGACTTGTAGAGGAGGAATGAGGAGGTTCTAAGGTGCTGTCAGTCTAGCACAGGTACAAAAAGATCGTGCATTGATCAGCCCTGTGTGAAGCAGAAGGAGAGACCATATGACCATATCGCCTATTGGCGACGGAGAAGGTAGCTCGTAGAGTGACCTGTAGAGGAGGTCGAAGGAGGTTCTAAGGTGCTGTCAGTCAGTGAAGTAAATTCCAAAGGGTGATATATTTTAGTGAAAATTAAACTTATCAAGCTAAACTGTACATATTTAAAAAAATTCCGACTGTAAAGTAAACTCCTACTGAGGTTACAAAAAAAGAATTGGTTTTAGTTAAACTAGAGCACTATTTATGGTATTGGATGGTAGCCATGGCAACAGCTTAAGGTTGTAAATTAGAGGTTTCAAGGACAACCAGATATAGGGAAAAATACATCAGGATATATATATCAGGAGAATGTGCGTTAATATAAGAAATTTAAAAAAAACGTTTCAATCATGAGATAAATTTGGAAGGAAATTAAATAATAAAGAATAAAAGAGATAAGATTAAAAATATTGTTTGACACCATTAAATTCATTAAAATATATAATAGACTTTTTGTCTTACAAAATAGACTCCAGAATCTGTTTATGCAAAAGTAGAATAGAGTGTTTATCTGTTTGTGTGTGTGTCGTCGGAAGTAAAGCAAACCACAGATGACTGAATTCTTATTGCATACTGTACAATTAAGCCTCACACAAAGCCTAATGCATCTAAACAACCGCATGTATAGAACGTCACAAACTGGCTTTATTTTAATGCATTGAACTAAATATTGTCGGACTCAATCTTTGAACACAATTTTATAATCGACCTTCGATTTTGTTGCCACACGTTGATGTTACTTAAACACATTACAGAGCCTATTTACAGATTCACCACTCATTCTTAAAAACACACCACGACGTGTTACGTTTACCCAGCCGGCCAAGGGAAGAATGACTTGCCTTCTTTCTCTCCGTGAAGCATTCTTTGATTATAAAGAGAACTTTAATGCCATCAACATTTTAGTTTTGAAGGAAAAAATACAATATCTCTAGTACCTCAGCGCGTAGAGTGCGCCAGGCAGTTCTACTGTAGGGCTTATTTCCTAAACTCTAGTTTTGCATATTTAATATAGTTGAGTACAGTAATCCTCTATACTACTATATACAAATTTAATGGTGTGTGTGTGTGTGTGTGTGTGTGTGTGTTACTCAAGCACCTATAACCTACTGGACCCATTAGGCTGAAATTTTACATGGACATTCTTACGGTCTCTGGTTAACACATTTTTATTTAGAAATTCCATCTGGGCATCGCCCCACTTGCCTTGAAAACGCCTTTAACACTTTAGTATCTACACTCCATTGCATGGAATATTATTTATACTATATACTTGGCTTAGTCAGCTGATAATAAATGTGTTTGTAATCATTTGTAAAAGTCACTTTTAGACACAATTAAACAGGTGATAGTAAATATTTGTTGTGATTCTTCTTTTAAGGTTAGTTATACTATACAAATGTCATAGTATATGTCGTACTATCCTGTTTGGTAGAAGTGTAAAATATTACGATCGATTAGCCAGTTCATGATTCTTGTGTGGATGATTCTTTCCATTAGTTTGCACAGGATGCTGGTTAAGGAGATAGGCCGGTAATTCTTACAGCTGGTGGCATCTTTGCCTGGTTTCAAAATCGGTATAATAACAGACTTCTTCCATATAATGGGCAGTTTGCCTGATTTCCAAGATAAGTTGAAGATTTGGAGAAGTGTAAGCTTGGCAGAAGCTCCAAAGTATTTAACCATTTAGCCGAAGATAAGAACTATCCTGGAGACTTTTTGGGGTCGAGGTTACGGATTGATCGAGTTCTTCCAAAGTGAGACCATCAGTGAAGATGTCTTTTTGCTCAAAAAGTTTGCTTTTTTGTATGGCTTGCTTGTAGTTTCTCCTTTGTTTTCTGTCTTCGTTTTGGAAGCTCAGTCTGCTTGCTTTCTCGTAGTGTGTGACCAGCATGTTGGCTGCGTCTTTGTCAGTTTTGGACGGTTTACCATTGTCTGTGATAATATTAGAGGTGGGGCCATTATTTTGTAGGATGCTGCCTGTATAAAGGGAATTGATCACCTTCCAGTGTTAATGGTCTTTCCTAGGATCTAGCCTGTTGCAGAGATCTGCCTATTTGTCGCTTTTGCAGGTGGCAATTTCCTTTTCAACCTTTTTACAGATGTCTAATAGCTTTTTTCTATTTACAACGTTGCTGTTCTTCTCGTTACAGGCCGTATCTCTTTCGTGAATCAAGGTGTCAATATTACGATCCTTCCAATAGGGCACCCAATTGTTCTTTCTCTTTCCCCTTGGGATGGAGAGCTTTGCTGCTTTCTGTATACCACAAGTGAAAGTTTGAACGAGATTGTCCAAATTTTAGGTGGCTGGTATTTGTTTGCAATGAGCTTCAAGGGTTTCTGGGAAGTTATCGCAATTAGCTTTGCGAAAGTTCCACGATTTTTTGTTTTGGGGTGCAGAATCGACATCAAGGTTGATCGAAGTGATAACTGGGTAGTGATCACTGATGCCGGTTTTAAGAACTTTCCACTCAGCAAGGTCGAAGTGTGAGAAGTCAATTGCTGTAATATCGAGGGGGGAAGTCGTGCCATTTGTTTTTGATAGGTAGGTGTTTTCTCCTGTGTTTAAAGTTGAGAGATCTAAGTCCAATAGTAGGTCCTCAACATCTTCTCCCTTGCTGTCAAGTTGGGGGCATCGCCATGAGGGGCTTTTGGCATTGAAATCGCCAAGAAGTAATTTGATGTCAGAAGAGGAGGGGAAGAGGTGTTTAATGAAGTCCGAGTCAAGTACAGAATTGTCGGGATGGTATACGTTGACAATTGTTATTGTGCATTTGGGTAGGAGAAGATTGATAGCATGTGCTTCAGTATTGGAGTCAATAGGTAGATTGTGAGCTGGTGAGAATTCTTCATACTTGACAATAGGAGTTTTTACAAGGAAGGCAAGACCCCCAACGAGATTTTTTGTTCTGTCTTTCCTAATAACCGTGTAGCCTTTAATCTTGAGGCTTAGATTTAGATTTAGTTTAGTCTCTTGTAGGCAGGCTATGTGGATATTATTTTCGTCAAGTAGGCATGAGAGTAAGTCCATCTTTCTCTGTGTGCCGTTAACGTTCAACTGTAAGATGTTTAAAGTTGCAGGACACAACGTGTCAGCTGTTTCAGACGCGGTAGCATTGGCTTGTGTAAGAGTCGCTGTCCTCGTAGCATATTTGTCGGCGTGCCCCCGGACTGCAGGGCACGGCGCGTCGGCTGCCCCGAACGCGGTAGCATTAATGTCACATATGTCCATTGCACTAGTCATGGTTAGTGCCATTGCCTCGAGAGGTTGGACTTCTATCTGTTGGTCCGAGGGAGCTATTTTATTTCACTCCTACCACCCAATGGTAAACCATTGAAGGCATTCCCCTATCCGCCACCTAGGGACGCGCTCTCTAGGGGTTACAGGCTCCCCCCGAGAGCTCTCCTACTTTTAATATCAATAAGTGTGATAGCAATAATTGTACAAATAATTTAGACATTTTAAACAGTTAAAATAATTACTTTTATGTTTACATTATGTTTATAATTTTTTAATATTAATTTAAGTAACTCTAGCGAATATACATTTTAACATTATACTTATGGAAGGGTGTACACTCAACCATCTTAAGCCTCTGGGGGCCGAGCCCTGTAGATGAATTTACACCAAACCTCACACGAACCATCCTGGGAATATGTTAAACAATCCTTCCAACTTTCTTTAACTTCTGTTCAGCGGTTTAGGCGTTCATAAGACATTAAATACACACATATATACATACATTGGTTTTTGAACAATCCCAAGCCTCTGGGGTGCAGCCCTGTGGATGGATCTACATCATACGTCACATAAACCATCCTGGGAACGTGCTAAGCAATCCCTCCAAATTTCTTTAACGTAAGTTCAGCGATTTAGGCGTTCATAAGAGATATACATACACACACACACATATATTCATACATCGGTTTTTAAACCATCGTAAGCCTCTGAGGCGGAGCCCTGTGGATCGATCTACACCAATCTTCACACAAACCATCTTGGGAATATTTTAAACATTCCCTCCAAATTATATTAACTTCTGTTTAGCGAGTTAGGCGTCCATAAGACACATACATACACACATACATATGAACATCGGTTTTTGAACAGTTCTCAGCCTCTGTGGCGGAGCCCTGTGCATGAATCTA
Source organism: Prosapia bicincta (assembly GCA_036971475.1). NCBI lineage: Eukaryota > Metazoa > Arthropoda > Insecta > Hemiptera > Cercopidae > Prosapia > Prosapia bicincta. Next base: position 27,638,946 of record JBAIZL010000005.1, read on the forward strand.
CACCAAATGTCACAGGAACCATCCTGGAAACATGTTAAACAAACCCTTCAAGTTTCATCAATTTCGTTTCAGCGGTTTAGGTGTCTATAACATACATACATACATACAAACATACATTTTTATAGATATAGATTATCATAAGCAATTTTGTATGACATTTAATTATCTACATTGCCTATAAAGAGCCGTGTTTCCTCGCGAGTATAAAAAGACTACAAACCTTAATAAAATATTAATATTATTATTAGTATGATGACTTTGTCCTACAATGCTCCATCGTATTTTTCCTTTTAAATTATGTTCGGTTAAATTAAGTTTTAAGCTATACAATGTATATTGTACTATATTTAGTTTACTTACCTCAACATAACCTATTTAACTTTATGCTTAGTTATAGAATAGTCCACGGCCTGGCAATAACTGAGTTAAGCTACAGTTTCTGTTTCTATAAACACGCTCCAACAATAATACTGATAAATTAAAAATTTTAAGTAAAAGTTAAACACTGTTAGAAGTCTATCAATTATTATGTCTAATCAATACTGATTAAGCAACTATATTTTTCAGGCGTCATTTCAATTTGTACTACAAAGTCCTGTATCCTAACATGTAAAAGCTAGCGTGTTATGTCGGCCTGATTACGCAGGTGTTTCATAGGGTCAACACATTCCACCCCCTTGCTAACGTTAGGGACTGGGCGCTCTTCGGACCAATATGACCCTGGTAAATTGTGGGTCAAACTAAAGCATGTGAACTGGCTCACGTGTCGTCACTCTCTATACACACACCTTATTATAATTCAAACGTCGTTTAGACGACATCCATCGCAAACTATAGTAGCTTAATTGGGTTCATTTCTTTAAAATTATTTCAAACATTTTATTAAAAATAATTGTTGTCCTAAACTAAGATAATTTGCATAAATAAACGCCATGTGTTTTTTCAAAATAAGTTCTAAAGTATTTTCAAGTTTACACTTAGACTACATTAAAAATATGCATTTGTAAATGTTACAGGAACATTGAGAAAATATTACACATTTTAATTAAGTTTAAAATGAGATTTAATTAATTTTGCTCCGTTTCCAAAGTTAATTACTTTGTTGCCTGCATTAATTGGAGTGAAACAAGTTGTATTGATCTATTAATCACTTCTTCGAAGTGTTCTCGTAAACCCACACATCATAACTAATTAAATATGCCCCGATTATGTTCATCTTAAAAGGGTATAGTGCTTCTACATTATCAAACCACGTGTCAACGGAATTGTGTTAGATTTGTCATGTGTTCGTCCTGGTGCTACGTTTTATCACTTTATCTTTACGTTTCGGAACTAGTGCCCCATCTTCAAAACATATTATTTAAAGATCACGTCATTTAAAACTAAGCAATAACTACTCGCAATGACAGTGCGTGTGAATGTGGGCACGCGAGAGTATGTTTATGTTTTTATTTAAAATAGGCTGGAATACAATATATCGTAGAATAAGGCTAAAGATCAGTGGTAGATAGAAAATTGAATGGAATGAAATGCTAAATGCTTTTGGAAGCGAAATAACAATAGATGAAGGAAATTGTAGAGGATATGTACGAGATATAGGCTACAGTATGATATATACTAAGGGAAAATTAGCAGAGTACAGGTGGTTTTAAACCTGACTAACCTGATGAACCTGAGAAAATGCAGCCGCTACGGTTTTATGTTTATAACTAATAAAGCACCTGTCTTCATCCCCTTGGACACCTTCATTACAGGTAAGCCACTGTAACGCCACCTAAGCGGCCATAGAGTTTATGTTTATACATAATAAAGCACAGGTCTTCATCCCCTTGGACACCTTCATTGCAGGTAAGCTACTGTAACGCCACCTAAGCGGCCATAGAGTTTATGTTTATACATAATAAAGCACCTGTCTTCATCCCCTTGGACACCTTCATTACAGGTAAGCCACTGTAACGCCACCTAAGCGGCCATAGAGTTTATATTTATACATAATAAAGCACCTGTCTTCATCCCCTTGGACACCTTCATTACAGGTAAACCACTGTAACGCCACCTAAGCGGCCATAGGGTTTATGTTTATACATAGTAAAGCACCTGTCTTCATCCCCTTGGACACCTTCATTATAGGTAAGCCACTGTAACGCCACCTAAGCGGCCATAGAGTTTATGTTTATACATAATAAAGCACCTGTCTTCATCCCCTTGGACACCTTCATTACAGGTAAGCCACTGTAACGCCACCTAAGCGGCCATAGAGTTTATGTTTATACATAATAAAGCACCTGACTTCATCCCCTTGGACACCTTCATTACAGGTAAGCCACTGTAACGCCACCTAAGCGGCCATAGAGTTTATGTTTATACATAGTAAAGCACCTGTCTTCATCTCCTTGGACACCTTCATTATAGGTAAGCCACTGTAACGCCACCTAAGCGGCCATAGAGTTTATGTTTATACATAATAAAGCACCTGTCTTCATCCCCTTGGACACCTTCATTACAGGTAAGCCAATGTAACGCCACCTAAGCGGCCATAGAGTTTATGTTTATACATAGTAAAGCACCTGTCTTCATCCCCTTGGACACCTTCATTATAGGTAAGCCACTGTAACGCCACCTAAGCGGCCATAGAGTTTATGTTTATACATAATAAAGCACCTGTCTTCATCCCCTTGGACACCTTCATTATAGGTAAGCCACTGTAACGCCACCTAAGCGGCCATAGAGTTTATGTTTATACATAATAAAGCACCTGTCTTCATCCCCTTGGACACCTTCATTACAGGTAAGCCACTGTAACGCCACCTAAGCGGCCATAGAGTTTATGTTTATACATAATAAAGCACCTGTCTTCATCCCATTGGACACCTTCATTACAGGTAAGCCACTGTAACGCCACCTAAGCGGCCATAGAGTTTATGTTTATACATAATAAAGCACCTGTCTTCATCCCCTTGGACACCTTCATTACAGGTAAGCCACTGTAACGCCACCTAAGCAGCCATAGAGTTTATGTTTATACATAATAAAGCACCTGTCTTCATCCCCTTGGACACCTTCATTACAGGTAAGCCACTGTAACGCCACCTAAGCGGCCATAGAGTTTATGTTTATACATAATAAAGCACCTGTCTTCATCCCCTTGGACACCTTCATTACAGGTAAGCCACTGTAACGCCACCTAAGCGGCCATAGAGTTTATGTTTATACATAATAAAGCACCTGTCTTCATCCCCTTGGACACCTTCATTACAGGTAAGCCACTGTAACGCCACCTAAGCGGCCATAGAGTTTATGTTTATACATAATAAAGCACCTGTCTTCATCCCCTTGGACACCTTCATTACAGGTAAGCCACTGTAACGCCACCTAAGCGGCCATAGAGTTTATGTTTATACATAATAAAGCACCTGTCTTCATCCCCTTGGACACCTTCAACACAGGTAAGCCACTGTAACGCCACCTAAGCGGCCATAGAGTTTATGTTTATACATAATAAAGCACCTGTCTTCATCCCCTTGGACACCTTCATTATAGGTAAGCCACTGTATCGCCACCTAAGCGGCCACAGAGTTTATGTTTATACATAATAAAGCACCTGTCTTCATCCCCTTGGACACCTTCATTACAGGTAAGCCACTGTAACGCCACCTAAGCGGTCATAGAGTTTATGTTTATACATAATAAAGCACCTGTCTTCATCCCCTTGGACACCTTCATTACAGGTAAGCCACTGTAACGCCACCTAAGCGGCCATAGAGTTTATGTTTATACATAATAAAGCACCTGTCTTCATCCCCTTGGACACCTTCAATACAGGTAAGCCACTGTAACGCCACCTAAGCGGCCATAGATTTTATGTTTATACATAGTAAAGCACCTGTCTTCATCCTCTTGTACACCTTCATTACAGGTAAGCTACTGTAACGCCACCTAAGCGGCCATAGAGTTTATGTTTATACATAATAAAGCACCTGTCTTCATCCCCTTGGACACCTTCATTACAGGTAAGCTACTGTAACGCCACCTAAGCGGCCATAGAGTTTATGTTTATACATAGTAAAGCACCTGTCTTCATCCCCTTGGACACCTTCATTACAGGTAAGCCACTGTAACGCCACCTAAGCGGCCATAGAGTTTATGTTTATACATAATAAAGCACCTGTCTTCATCCCCTTGGACACCTTCAACACAGGTAAGCCACTGTAACGCCACCTAAGCGGCCATAGAGTTTATGTTTATACATAATAAAGCACCTGTCTTCATCCCCTTGGACACCTTCATTATAGGTAAGCCACTGTATCGCCACCTAAGCGGCCACAGAGTTTATGTTTATACATAATAAAGCACCTGTCTTCATCCCCTTGGACACCTTCATTACAGGTAAGCCACTGTAACGCCACCTAAGCGGTCATAGAGTTTATGTTTATACATAATAAAGCACCTGTCTTCATCCCCTTGGACACCTTCATTACAGGTAAGCCACTGTAACGCCACCTAAGCGGCCATAGAGTTTATGTTTATACATAATAAAGCACCTGTCTTCATCCCCTTGGACACCTTCAATACAGGTAAGCCACTGTAACGCCACCTAAGCGGCCATAGAGTTTATGTTTATACATAGTAAAGCACCTGTCTTCATCCCCTTGGACACCTTCATTACAGGTAAGCCACTGTAACGCCACCTAAGCGGCCATAGAGTTTATGTTTATACATAATAAAGCACCTGTCTTCATCCCCTTGGACACCTTCATTACAGGTAAGCCACTGTAACGCCACCTAAGCGGCCATAGAGTTTATGTTTATACATAATAAAGCACCTGTCTTCATCCCCTTGGACACCTTCATTACAGGTAAGCCACTGTAACGCCACCGAAGCGGCCATAGAGTTTATGTTTATACATAATAAAGCACCTGTCTTCATCCCCTTGGACACCTTCATTATAGGTAAGCCACTGTAACGCCACCTAAGCGGCCATAGAGTTTATGTTTATACATAATAAAGCACCTGTCTTCATCCCCTTGGACACCTTCATTACAGGTAAGCCACTGTAACGCCACCTAAGCGGCCATAGAGTTTATGTTTATACATAATAAAGCACCTGTCTTCATCCCCTTGGACACCTTCAATACAGGTAAGCCACTGTAACGCCACCTAAGCGGCCATAGAGTTTATGTTTATACATAGTAAAGCACCTGTCTTCATCCCCTTGGACACCTTCATTACAGGTAAGCTACTGTAACGCCACCTAAGCGGCCATAGAGTTTATGTTTATACATAGTAAAGCACCTGTCTTCATCCCCTTGGACACCTTCATTACAGGTAAGCCACTGTAACGCCACCTAAGCGGCCATAGAGTTTATGTTTATACATAATAAAGCACCTGTCTTCATCCCCTTGGACACCTTCATTACAGGTAAGCCACTGTAACGCCACCTAAGCGGCCATAGAGTTTATGTTTATACATAATAAATCACCTGTCTTCATCCCCTTGGACACCTTCATTACAGGTAAGCCACTGTAACGCCACCTAAGCGGCCATAGAGTTTATGTTTATACATAATAAAGCACCTGTCTTCATCCCCTTGGACACCTTCATTACAGGTAAGCCACTGTAATGCCACCTAAGCGGCCATAGAGTTTATGTTTATACATAATAAAGCACCTGTCTTCATCCCCTTGGACACCTTCATTACAGGTAAGCCACTGTAACGCCACCTAAGCGGCCATAGAGTTTATGTTTATACATAATAAAGCACCTGTCTTCATCCACTGGGACACCTTCATTACAGGTAAGCCACTGTAACGCCACCTAAGCGGCCATAGAGTTTATGTTTATACATAATAAAGCACCTGTCTTCATCCCCTTGGACACCTTCATTACAGGTAAGCCACTGTAACGCCACCTAAGCGGCCATAGAGTTTATGTTTATACATAATAAAGCACCTGTCTTCATCCCCTTGGACACTTTCATTACAGGTAAGCCACTGTAACGCCACCTAAGCGGCCATAGAGTTTACGTTACCTTGACTCATTTACAAGATAAGAAACAGGTGTTAACGAATCTAGACACAGTTTAATTAGAATGATTCACAAGTATACCTCACAGTTCTTCAAACCCATTTACCACTTTAAATAACAAACTAAAAAGATAACTGTTACCTATCTCTCTACAAAATTGACTCTAAAACTGTACTAAGAGTGCCCACAATTCTAATATGATTTTCTCATAAATTGGCCGAAAATCGACTCTAAGATTGTCCTAAGATTCACTAAGATAGTCTCTTTGACTTCCAGGTCAGAGTTTTATATTACCCCCTTCCTCGGGTGCTAGTCACTCCCACGGATGCTTCAGGTTAGCCTACATTGTCTAAATGGATCTATCTTATTGTTCTAGATAACATTCAGGCTAATATTCCGATTTCATCAAATGGAGTTCCCAGTCACCACATTGCATGTGACGAAGTTTTGGAAAATTAATAAAGTAAATAAAAAAGACTAAGATGACCATTGTGTCTGGTTCAGGGATTTCTTGTGGATGATGAAAACGAAAAATGATTATTATTTTCAATTTTGAACTAACTGTTTGCTTTCCTTGTGTAGCGTTTCGCACCCTTATGCGATGCTACAATCGATTTCCATTATCATTCCCTGGAGGTTTTTGCAAGCGGTAGTAAAGGCTAAGCTTTCGTCTATAATCCCGACAGTAAGTACGGCCACGTCAGGAACACTAGCCTACTACCTCATGCTCATTATGTCCTTTCCTCAGCCTTACTCACCCTTATCTTTCTCGTTCCATGAGATCGTAACAGGCTAAACCCCTCTCTATAATCCCGACAGTAAGTACGGTAAAGTCAGGAACACTAGCCTACTACCTCATGCTCATTATGTCCTTTCCTCAGCCTTACTCACCCTTATCTTTCTCGTTCCATGAGATCGTAACAGGCTAAACCCCTCTCTATAATCCCGACAGTAAGTACGGTCAAGTCAGGAACACTAGCCTACTACCTCATGCTCATTATGTCCTTTCCTCAGCCTTACTCACCCTTATCCTTCTCGTTCCATGAGATCGTAACAGGCTAAACCCCTCTCTATAATCCCGACAATAAGTACGGTCAAGTCAGGAACACTAGCCTACTACCTCATGCTCATTATGTCCTTTCCTCAGTCTTACTCACCCTTATCCTTCTCGTTCCATGAGATCGTAACGGCTAAACCCCTCTCTATAATCCCGACAATAAGTACGGTCAAGTCAGGAACACTAGCCTACTACCTCATGCTCATTACGTCCTTTCCTCAGTCTTACTCACCCTTATCCTTCTCGTTCCATGAGATCGTAACAGGCTAAACCCCTCTCTATAATCCCGACAATAAGTACGGTCAAGTCAGGAACACTAGCCTACTACCTCATGCTCATTACGTCCTTTCCTCAGTCTTACTCACCCTTATCCTTCTCGTTCCATGAGATCGTAACAGGCTAAACCCCTCTCTATAATCCCGACAATAAGTACGGTCAAGTCAGGAACACTAGCCTACTACCTCATGCTCATTATGTCCTTTCCTCAGCCTTACTCACCCTTATCCTTCTCGTTCCATGAGATCGTAACAGGCTAAACCCCTCTCTATAATCCCGACAATAAGTACGGTCAAGTCAGGAACACTAGCCTACTACCTCATGCTCATTATGTCCTTTCCTCAGTCTTACTCACCCTTATCCTTCTCGTTCCATGAGATCGTAACAGGCTAAACCCCTCTCTAGCATCCCGACAGTAAGTACGGTCAAGTCAGGAACACTAGCCTACTACCTCATGCTCATTATATCCTTTCCTCAGCCTTACTCACCCTTATCCTTCTCGTTCCATGAGATCGTAACGGCTAAACCCCTCTCTATAATCCCGACAAAATGTACGGTCAAGTCAGGAACACTAGCCTACTACCTCATGCTCATTATGTCCTTTCCTCAGTCTTACTCACCCTTATCCTTCTCGTTCCATGAGATCGTAACAGGCTAAACCCCTCTCTATAATCCCGACAGTAAGTACGGTCAAGTCAGGAACACTAGCCTACTACCTCATGCTCATTATATCCTTTCCTCAGCCTTACTCACCCTTATCCTTCTCGTTCCATGAGATCGTAACGGCTAAACCCCTCTCTATAATCCCGACAATAAGTACGGTCACGTCAGGAACACTAGCCTACTACCTCATGCTCATTACGTCCTTTCCTCAGTCTTACTCACCCTTATCCTTCTCGTTCCATGAGATCGTAACAGGCTAAACCCCTCTCTATAATCCCGACAATAAGTACGGTCAAGTCAGGAACACTAGCCTACTACCTCATGCTCATTATGTCCTTTCCTCAGCCTTACTCACCCTTATCCTTCTCGTTCCATGAGATCGTAACAGGCTAAACCCCTCTCTATAATCCCGACAATAAGTACGGTCAAGTCAGGAACACTAGCCTACTACCTCATGCTCATTATGTCCTTTCCTCAGTCTTACTCACCCTTATCCTTCTCGTTCCATGAGATCGTAACAGGCTAAACCCCTCTCTAGCATCCCGACAGTAAGTACGGTCAAGTCAGGAACACTAGCCTACTACCTCATGCTCATTATATCCTTTCCTCAGCCTTACTCACCCTTATCCTTCTCGTTCCATGAGATCGTAACGGCTAAACCCCTCTCTATAATCCCGACAAAATGTACGGTCAAGTCAGGAACACTAGCCTACTACCTCATGCTCATTATGTCCTTTCCTCAGTCTTACTCACCCTTATCCTTCTCGTTCCATGAGATCGTAACAGGCTAAACCCCTCTCTATAATCCCGACAGTAAGTACGGTCAAGTCAGGAACACTAGCCTACTACCTCATGCTCATTATATCATTTCCTCAGCCTTACTCACCCTTATCCTTCTCGTTCCATGAGATCGTAACAGGCTAAACCCCTCTCTATAATCCCGACAGTAAGTACGGTAAAGTCAGGAACACTAGCCTACTACCTCATGCTCATTATGTCCTTTCCTCAGCCTTACTCACCCTTATCTTTCTCGTTCCATGAGATCGTAACAGGCTAAACCCCTCTCTATAATCCCGACAGTAAGTACGGTCAAGTCAGGAACACTAGCCTACTACCTCATGCTCATTATGTCCTTTCCTCAGCCTTACTCACCCTTATCCTTCTCGTTCCATGAGATTGTAACAGGCTAAACCCCTCTCTATAATCCCGACAATAAGTACGGTCAAGTCAGGAACACTAGCCTACTACCTCATGCTCATTATGTCCTTTCCTCAGTCTTACTCACCCTTATCCTTCTCGTTCCATGAGATCGTAACGGCTAAACCCCTCTCTATAATCCCGACAATAAGTACGGTCAAGTCAGGAACACTAGCCTACTACCTCATGCTCATTACGTCCTTTCCTCAGTCTTACTCACCCTTATCCTTCTCGTTCCATGAGATCGTAACAGGCTAAACCCCTCTCTATAATCCCGACAATAAGTACGGTCAAGTCAGGAACACTAGCCTACTACCTCATGCTCATTACGTCCTTTCCTCAGTCTTACTCACCCTTATCCTTCTCGTTCCATGAGATCGTAACAGGCTAAACCCCTCTCTATAATCCCGACAATAAGTACGGTCAAGTCAGGAACACTAGCCTACTACCTCATGCTCATTATGTCCTTTCCTCAGCCTTACTCACCCTTATCCTTCTCGTTCCATGAGATCGTAACAGGCTAAACCCCTCTCTATAATCCCGACAATAAGTACGGTCAAGTCAGGAACACTAGCCTACTACCTCATGCTCATTATGTCCTTTCCTCAGTCTTACTCACCCTTATCCTTCTCGTTCCATGAGATCGTAACAGGCTAAACCCCTCTCTAGCATCCCGACAGTAAGTACGGTCAAGTCAGGAACACTAGCCTACTACCTCATGCTCATTATATCCTTTCCTCAGCCTTACTCACCCTTATCCTTCTCGTTCCATGAGATCGTAACGGCTAAACCCCTCTCTATAATCCCGACAAAATGTACGGTCAAGTCAGGAACACTAGCCTACTACCTCATGCTCATTATGTCCTTTCCTCAGTCTTACTCACCCTTATCCTTCTCGTTCCATGAGATCGTAACAGGCTAAACCCCTCTCTATAATCCCGACAGTAAGTACGGTCAAGTCAGGAACACTAGCCTACTACCTCATGCTCATTATATCCTTTCCTCAGCCTTACTCACCCTTATCCTTCTCGTTCCATGAGATCGTAACGGCTAAACCCCTCTCTATAATCCCGACAATAAGTACGGTCACGTCAGGAACACTAGCCTACTACCTCATGCTCATTACGTCCTTTCCTCAGCCTTACTCACCCTTATCCTTCTCGTTCCATGAGATCGTAACAGGCTAAACCCCTCTCTATAATCCCGACAATAAGTACGGTCAAGTCAGGAACACTAGCCTACTACCTCATGCTCATTATATCCTTTCCTCAGCCTTACTCACCCTTATCCTTCTCGTTCCATGAGATCGTAACAGGCTAAACCCCTCTCTATAATCCCGACAGTAAGTACGGTCAAGTCAGGAACACTAGCCTACTACCTCATGCTCATTATGTCCTTTCCTCAGCCTTACTCACCCTTATCCTTCTCGTTCCATAAGATCGTAACAGGCTAAACCCCTCTCTATAATCCCGACAGTAAGTACGGTCAAGTCAGGAACACTAGCCTACTACCTCATGCTCATTATGTCCTTTCCTCAGCCTTACTCACCCTTATCCTTCTCGTTCCATAAGATCGTAACAGGCTAAACCCTTCTCAATAATCCCGACAGTAAGTACGGTCAAGTCAGGAACACTAGCCTACTACCTCATGCTCATTATATCCTTTCCTCAGCCTTACTCACCCTTATCCTTCTCGTTCCATGAGATCGTAACAGGCTAAACCCCTCTCTATAATCCCGACATTAAGTACGGTCAAGTCAGGAACACTAGCCTACTACCTCATGCTCATTATATCCTTTCCTCAGCCTTACTCACCCTTATCCTTCTCGTTCCATGAGATCGTAACAGGCTAAACCCCTCTCTATAATCCCGACAGTATGTACGGTCACTTTGGGAGAAATAGGCTACCATTATGTCCTTTCCTCAGCCCCACCGACCCTTATCCCTCGCTTTACAAGCGGTCGTAACGGCTAAACCCCTCTCTATAATCCCGACAGTATGTACGGTCACTTTGGGAGAAATAGGCTACCATTATGTCCTTTCCTCAGCCCCACCAACCCTTATCCCTCGCTTTACAAGCGGTCGTAACGGCTAAACCCCTCTCTATAATCCCGACAGTATGTACGGTCACTTTGGGAGAAATAGGCTACCATTATGTCCTTTCCTCAGCCCCACCGACCCTTATCCCTCGCTTTACAAGCGGTCGTAAAGGCTAAACCCCTCTCTATAATCCCGACAGTATGTACGGTCACTTGGGAGAAATAGGCTACCATTATGTCCTTTCCTCAGCCCCACCGACCCTTATCCCTCGCTTTACAAGCGGTCGTAACGGCTAAACCCCTCTCTATAATCCCGACAGTATGTACGGTCACTTTGGGAGAAATAGGCTACCATTATGTCCTTTCCTCAGCCCCACCGACCCTTATCCCTCGCTTTACAAGCGGTCGTAAAGGCTAAACCCCTCTCTATAATCCCGACAGTATGTACGGTCACTTGGGAGAAATAGGCTACCATTATGTCCTTTCCTCAGCCCCACCGACCCTTATCCCTCGCTTTACAAGCGGTCGTAACGGCTAAACCCCTCTCTATAATCCCGACAGTATGTACGGTCACGTCGGGAGAAATAGGCTACCATTATGTCCTTTCCTCAGCCCCACCGACCCTTATCCCTCGCTTTACAAGCGGTAGTAACAGGCTAAACCCCTCTCTATAATCCCGACAGTATGTACGGTCACTTTGGGAGAAATAGGCTACCATTATGTCCTTTCCTCAGCCCCACCGACCCTTATCCCTCGCTTTACAAGCGGTCGTAACGGCTAAACCCCTCTCTATAATCCCGACAGTATGTACTGTCACGTCGGGAGAAATAGGCTACCATTATGTCCTTTCCTCAGCCCCACCGACCCTTATCCCTCGCTTTACAAGCGGTCGTAACGGCTAAACCCCTCTCTATAATCCCGACAGTATGTACGGTCACGTCGGGAGAAATAGGCTACCATTATGTCCTTTCCTCAGCCCCACCGACCCTTATCCCTCGCTTTACAAGCGGTCGTAACAGGCTAAACCCCTCTCTATAATCCAGACAGTATGTACGGTCACGTCGGGAGAAATAGGCTACCATTATGTCCTTTCCTCAGCCCCACCGACCCTTATCCCTCGATTTACAAGCGGTCGTAACGGCTAAACCCCTCTCTATAATCCCGACAGTATGTACGGTCACTTTGGGAGAAATAGGCTACCATTATGTCCTTTCCTCAGCCCCACCGACCCTTATCCCTCGCTTTACAAGCGGTCGTAACAGGCTAAACCCCTCTCTATAATCCAGACAGTATGTACGGTCACCTTGGGAGAAATAGGCTACCATTATGTCCTTTCCTCAGCCCCACCGACCCTTATCCCTCGCTTTACAAGCGGTCGTAACGGCTAAACCCCTCTCTATAATCCCGACAGTATGTACGGTCACGTCGGGAGAAATAGGCTACCATTATGTCCTTTCCTCAGCCCCACCGACCCTTATCCCTCGCTTTACAAGCGGTCGTAACGGCTAAACCCCTCTCTATAATCCCGACAGTATGTACGGTCACGTCGGGAGAAATAGGCTACCATTATGTCCTTTCCTCAGCCCCACCGACCCTTATCCCTCGCTTTACAAGCGGTCGTAACGGCTAAACCCCTCTCTATAATCCAGACAATGGAGTTTGTTTTGTACGCTTTTTTCGCTTTTCAAGTTTTCGACTTACCCTTGTCAATTGCTATTGTTTACTCATGTACGCATATTTCGCGGTAGGCACTTTACTATGGCGTGGGCTGTGGACGTAATGTATGTATACCTCTTCATGGCTCCACATCCTTTCAATCTGGTTACATAACCTATCTAGCTGAGTAGCTTAGTTTGTCTGAGAAAACGTAATATATGTATTTCTTATCTCAATGCTATTACAATATCTCACTTGCACATATAAAAAGAGATTATCTTGTTTCTAATGTCCCCGATGTGCAAAAGTAGAGCACGCATAAATTGAAAACTTTTTATTCTTAATTGTATTTAATTTAATTACCTGTAAGGAACTGACTCCAATGCCTTATACTCACCACCAAACCCCATTATTGCTGAATATATAATTTAAATTTGTAAATATAGTAAAACATATTTTTGTTAATACGTTAAATGTGATTGTATTAACGCAGTCATATAAACTAAATACCCGGGTTTGTTTTAATACACATATTGAATTTAACAAACTTGAAATAATAGTTTTAGGAAACGAATAATTTTATTTAGCCATTGGCGGTATTCACTGCATGCTCAATTCCCTTACATTTGCGTGTTGGATTAATATTTTATGTTCGGTTGTCGACAACATAGTTCACCGCTGCTAACTTTGTGTCCGGTAGGTGAGTCGAGAACTGAAGAACCTTTATCTTTAAATAACTTTCGTATTGGTACATTCCAACCGGTACAGTTTGGCAATAAGTTATATTTCACGAGTAATTTCAACGTTTCAGTTTAGGAAATTTTAATGTTATTAGAGGTGAAAATACATTTCAAAGATACTTCGCAAGTTATTTGCCCTTCTCTGTTTTTCAGCCCTCTTTTACCCTATCTACATCTGCCTCAAAAACATTTATTAGCTTAAATCCTCTCTCTTGATTTCTCCTTTTGTCCATACTAATGTCATTTCTGGGACTTCAGGTCTTGATGATTATTAAGATGGTAGAAAAAAGAAGGGCTACGCCCCCTGCTCAAAATAATATCTGTAAAAATTACGTCCTACCTAAAACTTTATTTGTACAAACTTAATTTGTATTTATATATTTGAAAAAGAATATAAAACCTATATAAAATCTCAAGAGTTATGGAAAACGTTGACAAACTCTCTCATGACTAAGTAAAACATCTGTATACGATTTACAAACCATTGTTTAGAAGAATGAATAAAACAAATGGTTTCTTGGTTTAGGAAATGTCTAGTTTAGCACAATCTGAGGCACAGTAATTATCAGGGTGGCTTTCACATAATACAGAAGGGTTTACGGTGGGTAGGAGACTTAAGGATGGTTTCGTTTGTGGAAATAATCAAGCAAACCAAATAAACGTTGGTCAAGAAAGCTTTGTCAGCGGACCATTCAATTTCCCCATTCGGTCTGCCCAGATAATTGTCCGAGTTCGTATTTGAAAAGTTAGATAGTTTTTTCGTGTTATTTTTAAAATAACCTTTTTTTAATCTGGCGCCAACACTTTAACTGTATTCACGTAGCAGAGCCAAGGTTTTTTGGAGTTACTGTCAAATGGAAAGTTTTTATGTAACAAATGCATATTAAACAAAAAGCTATAATATAATTTAGGCAAAACTAATGTAAACACAGGTATGTCAGTTCGCCATAAATAATATTTACGAAGAGTTACGAAGGTGTGAACTCATTGTCTCGAAGACTTCCGAAAACCAAACACGATGCTACAACGGAGTCGGTTATACTATAAGCTGTTTTCTTCTTCACTTAGAGGTTAATTTGAGGTTGTAGTTTAAATAATTACCATTCAAATGAAATTTAATATTCAGAAATAATCTTTTAATTTACTACCACCCGTATCAATATTTTCCATACAACAGTTGTCTATGTTTCGTTGGATAAATAATTCTCTGTATTGCACATTATTAAATTGAAGTGATCTTATCCAGCATGAGATCTAATTAAAAAATCTCAATACAATAGATTCAATATATTGATAATAAGTTATAATAAATATTTAAAATAAATATTTATTTAAATATTTTAAATAAAAACATTTTGGACACGACTCACCCTTTATATCTCGCTATTAACTTTCTATTCACTTTCCACTTTTGAATTATTATTACTGAAACACTGCTATTGTTCCCTTAAATAACCAGATAACTGTGCATGCTTGAGGGAGAAGCGAATATTAGTTTTCCGGTAGGAATGCAATATGTTCCTTGAATTCGGGGGAAATATTTTCGGATTCAGTTGTCAAAAAGAAAAGAAATAGAGTTAAACTTGGAGTTATAGAACAAAAGCAAGTAATATAAACAAAAAAAGTTAAAGTCAATTCTAACTTCAACAAACAAAATTAAATTTTGCTTAATTTTTAAAAAATAACTAGCGTTACCCGGTGCACGTTGCTGCGCCAGAAATCATAATTTTTGCATAAGAAAAGCAAATCAAATATCTAAATAATTATATTTCATTTACTGCAATGCTAGAATATAGACAATGTTTTTCTTCATTTCATTAGGCGTTTAAACATACAAACTTTAGGTGTCCCAACACGTGAGCACGCAACAAATCCGTGGTAAAAGCTAGAATGTTCCAAATTTATTCCAGGAATGGTCAATGATTGTCCTCTTGCCTTGTTTATGGTTATTGCGAATGCAAGTCACAAAGGAAATTGTAGTAGTTTGAAATCAGTGGGTAGATCTGATGAAATCATCGGTATTCATGGGACGAAGACCATCTCATCTTTGAACTTGCCACCTCTGATTTCTGCCCCGATCAAGTTGGGTGTCCGTTTCTTTGTGGCTAAGTCTTTGGTGCACAGCTTTGGCGGTTTCAAATTTCGCAAGAATATTATCGGCGATCCTACATTTAATATCAATAAGTGTGATAGAAATAGTTGGGCAAAAAGTAGCAATTTTAAACAGTTTAAAATCATTAATAATGTATTTTTATTCTTACATAATTCCTTTAACTTTTTTAAATTAATTTTAGTAACGCTATTATAGATACACATTTTAACAATACACTTATCGAAGGGTGTCCCCTGAACCATCCTAAGCCTCTGTGGCGGAGCCCTGTGGATTTATATACACCAAATCTCACACGAACGATCCTAGTAATATGTCAAACAATCCCTCTAAATTTCATTAACTTCTGTTCAGCGGTTTAGTCACCCATAAGATACATACATAGACACATATATACATACATACTTCTGTTTTTGAACCATCCTAAGCCTCTGGGGTGGAGGCATGTGACAGGAACTACACCAAACTTCACATAACCGTCCTGGGAAATATGTTAAACAACCCCTCTAAATCTTATTATTTCTGTTTAGCGGTTAAGGCGCTCATAAGCTACATATATACTCACATACATACATCAGCTTTTAAACCATATTAAGCCTTTGCGGCTGCCCTGTGGATGAATTTGAACCAAACTTCACATCAATCGTTCTGGGAATATGTTAAAAAATATCTCTACAAATTTCATTACCTTCGGTTCAGCTGTTAAGGAGTTCATAAGACACTTACATACTCACATAGGCTATATATACAACAGTTTTTTAACCAACCAAGCAGTTGGGGCGGAGACCTGTGGATTTATCCGAACCAAAGCTCAAACGAACTATCCTGGGAATATGTTAATGAATCTCTCGAAATTTCATTAATTTCTGTTCAGCGGTTTAGGCGTCCGTAAGATACATACATACTCACATACACACAACAGTTTCTTAACCATCGTAATCCTCTGGGGCGGAGCCCTGGGAATTTATCCGAACCAAACTTCAAACGAACTATCCTGGGAATATGTTAATGAATCTCTCGAAATTTCATTAATTTCTGTTCAGCGGTTTAGGCGTCCGTAAGATACATACATACTCACATACACACAACAGTTTCTTAACCATCGTAATCCTCTGGGGCGGAGCCCTGGGAATTTATCTGAACCAAACTTCAAACGAACTATCCTGGGAATATGTTAATAAATCTCTCCAAATTTCAATAACATTTGTTCAGCGGTTTAGGCGTCTATAACATACATACACACACACACTTACATACATACACACATACATACATTTTTATAGACATAGATTGCAGTTACTCTAAATAAATTGGTATCACCTGTTACAGCTGTTCTACAACATAGCCTATAACATAAAATCAGTTTTTTTTATGAAATCATATGTTTTCACTTATTTTAAGACAAATGAGAAGAAATAAACATTGCCCCTTTTGTTGTTTAAAATTAAAATAATTCATTGTTAAATTTAATTAATGAATTTTTTATTTGAAAAACTGAAGTGCCATTCATTAAAAGTTTTAAAAAATGTATTTGAACTTGAATGGGTGAATAGAAAGTACTCTACTAACGATTAAAAATTTGAGCAAAATATTTCATCTTATTGGAAGAGTGTGAACTAAAAGACGGATTATATATGTCAGAAAGATATATACGCATATTGGAAGAGTGTGAACTAAAAGACGTTTTAAACATTTGAGCAAGATATATATGTGAATTGGAAGAGTGTGAACTAATAGACGGATTATATATGTCAGAAAGATATATACGCATATTGGAAGAGTGTGAACTAAAAGACGGATTAAACATTTGAGCAAGATATATATGTGAATTAGAAGAGTGTGAACTAATAGACGGATTATATATGTCAGAAAGATATATACGCATATTGGAAGAGTGTGAACTAAAAGACGGATTAAACATTTGAGCAAGATATATATGTGAATTAGAAGAGTGTGAACTAATAGACGGATTATATATGTCAGAAAGATATATACGCATATTGGAAGAGTGTGAACTAAAAGACGTTTTAAACATTTGAGCAAGATATATATGTGAATTAGAAGAGTGTGAACTAATAGACGGATTATATATGTCAGAAAGATATATACGCATATTGGAAGAGTGTGAACTAAAAGACGGATTAAACATTTGAGCAAGATATATACGTGAATTAGAAGAGTGTGAACTAATAGACCAATTAAAAATATTTCGCAATTTTTAAGTACTTTTTTCTATGGATTCGCCGCCATTGAACAATATTACTTGTTAATAATGTTGAAAGCTCTCTAGAACGATTGTGTTAAAGGAACTAATCACTTGCGTTTCACTTACCTTGTACTTAGAGGTAATTATATCGAGAAAATGCCGCATCGCTGCTCATAAACCCATGATGCGTCCCTTAATGTGGAGCAGCAACCACACGTCTTGAGCAACCGGCTGCCAGTAATATGTAATCCGCGTTATTGTTTCTTAGCAAAATATAGCGAAACAATACTCCAAAGTTCGAATTTTACACATTTATCGTCATTTATTCTGAATTGAAATAGTGTATAATAAAGTCAAGGCATTTTTATTTTTTTAGTTCCAAAGTAAAAGTAAAAACATCTTTTATGTGCTTTAACGTCTTCAGATAGTGCATGGTGCTAAAACACTGTGCATGATTTACTTGTTTATGTTGGTTGGTTTCTCTGCTCGTCTTGTCACAATGATATTATAAGTAGATGAAATATGTTTTGTCTCAAATTAAACTATCTAATCATAAGGAAAATTCCTAAATTAGTAATAAAAACTTACCCACTGGTTTCGATAATAGCATTTGTAAATAAGAAACCTTTCACCGATGACTTTATTCTACTTTATTTTATTTTTACTAAAAGAATATTTTACAAAATATTCCTCGAATCTGATTTTAGAGTGAAAATTAGGTAACCGACCAATCTACGGGTAAATTCCCCCTTTAAAGACGTATAAAGATGCGTTTCCTTCATTTTTACGTAAAGACTCTTATGAAAATCAAGACTTTTCATTTTGTATTTGAATCTTATTTATTGTTTATGCACAACTTTTCCATCTAGCATACAGTAGACGCAATTTATACATATCTGACTACGTTTCCATCCCTTTCATCAGAATACCATGGCTTTCATTCTGTACCTATGTTACCCGAGTTCTTGATAATTCCAGAACCCTGTACTGTACAGCCTATGGCGTACTAGTGTAACTCAGTAGCCGGAGTGTAGGAACAAGACACTGGACTACAACAGTAAAACTCTATCTGAGACTCTCTTCTGACTACCGTAAAACAGAATAACTTTAACTACCTTCTGTTTTTTGCAAGTAAAGGCTTTTAACATATTTAACCAAAAATATTATATAAATTGCCCTTATATTATTATCAAAGATCCAAGAGATTGGTGGTGCCATAGAGTTTGTGTCAACGCGGGCCCTTAAGACCCTACCCAGGTAGCTAATTATACCGGAGCCTGTTTGTGCGCGTATTCAACATGTTTTCGCGACGTAAGAGTAGGTTAATAGGCTTATAGGAACAGCCGGTGTGGCACTTTCTTGTGTCTTGCAAAATTAATCATCTCCCCCTCAAACATAATATGCAAATAAACATGAGGCGTGTACCTTATAGGACAGTTCCGATTGCGTTTACCTTGTTATTATTTACAACTCTAAAGGTGCTTAGGCTTTCGTTCTACGTACATATGAACGTAACTACGTCACCCGAAACTTTAATCAGAGACAAAAAGGTGTTTGTGTGTTGCGTTGGTGCTTGTGTGTGTGTGTGTGTGTGTGTGTGTGTGTGTGTGTGTGTGTGTGTGTGTGTGTGTGGTATGTGTGGTGTGTGTGTGTGTGTGTGTGCGCGCGCGCGCGTGTGGTGTGTGTGTGTGTTGTATATGTGTGTATATTAGTATGTTTATGTGTTAAAGCTATTTAATCATCTACAATGTTACATTTGACTTTCTCTAGAAGTTAAAGCTTTTCAATGATAACAGTACTAACAGTTTCACAAACATTCTTGCTACTACTTTGCGACTGCTCATCCCATCAGAACATTACGCCTAATAAAATCAGTCTTTATGTAGCTGAGTAAGCATAGGTACATTTAATGCCATCAGCGAGAAGGTCAAACTTAAAAAAAGTCAAATTGTTGACGATTAAATAGTTTTATTTAAATACAAACATAACAAATATAATTTCATCGAAAGATTATTATTATTTTTAACACATATGCATGCAAACCCATCCAACACCCGTGTTTCATTAAACATGATCGATTATTATGTCCGATAAGGTAACTAGAAAGATTTAATACAACTTACCGAGCGATTATAATATCCGATAGGTAACTACAAAAAACGAACTATGTAATAATATAATTTAATGGAATTTGTTAAATTACTGCTGTTACGTATGCGCTGTGCTTTAAGGCAGTAATTAGACGTCATTGCTATAGCGTTAAATGGTATCACTTTAGTTTTGCAGATTCCCTCTTCTGATGCAACTCTGCACATGTAAAGCTATGCAAATATTGTTAAAATAATACAAATTAGCGGCAATAATTTAGGCAGTATAATTACATTGTTCTAGCAGTAAACTTTAGCGTAATGTTATTCAACGAACGTAAAATAACAGAACCACACTAACGCATATATAGGCCTATTGTTAAAAATTATTTTATTACTGAGTGAAAATTTGAAATATATATATATATATATATGCAGAGTGCGAAGTAATAGAACAAATTAAATTGAAAGACATTTTAAAAAATTGCATGTTTTTGTAACTCGACTGTTCGCCATAAAGTTCAGCTTTAACATTTACATAATAATTTCACGGCAAATATTTAAACCCATTAACGGGTATTTACCCAAGGGTGTGTGTGTTTTAATACTGGCACTGCAGGCGCATATACTTTATTCCAGCACCAAACGTTGTCTCTTTGGGGTCCGTTACACATTAAAACTAATATTGGACGTGCGCCTCTCTTCACCACGATTGAGAGCAAGCTTACTTCACTTAAGCGATGCTACTCAAGCGATGCTGCAGTGACCTCCTATTTCCAGTACCAGGGGGGCTCTATAACTACCTGATTCTATCTACTTTTCCGTACAAAGAGATGTAACGTTTAGACATCCCTTGAGATAGTAGGTCTGCATAAGCTAAGCGATGCCATAAATACTTTCCTTTATCCTGTAGTTGGCGGCTTTATGAACATTCTCCCTATAATAACAGTCCTTTCCTATCCACAGTAGTCCTATTGTCTGGTTGCAATAAAACCATATAAACAACAATAACCTTAATATTTGTTGCGTACTCGCAGAGTAATTCCTAGACATTGGCAAGTTACTCCTAAGATTCAAATAAATCTAGTTTTCAATTGTTCATAATTTCGGATTTTATTGAAATGATAATGGGCAGGTAATGAAGAATCCTGTTTGGCCCCTTCAACAGACTTGATGTGATACAGCCCCCTACAACGAGGGGGCACCGAAGTTCTGCTAACTCGTTTACCTTGGAATAATCAATAAAACCTCTCACGGCTCTTCCTTCGGCGCGGGACACAGTGGCCTGAACGGAGCAATATTACAGTCGCGCCAAATTTAATGCTTGCTTTAACACTCTATTGTGTCGAAAAGCAACAGGGCTTCTTATGAGTAAATACTTATTAGGGAAGACAGCATAACTAAAGTTAGATTTTCAAATTACTCTGAAATAAATAAGACATTAAACTATTGATTCAAGTATGATTATATGATATGCTTCGAGTTTAGAAATTCTAGCGCTATAAAGCTGTAAATGTTTCCTGTTCCCAGAACTAGTTAAATCATAACATCTGTTTATGGCCCCAATAGAGAAGTGGCATACTTAAGCTCACCTACCCGATATACCAAATCCTTTCTATTTACCTTACAACGAGATGTAACAGGTAGACACCTCTTAGTGCCTCCTGTAGAGAGTAGGTCTACTTCGGCTGAACGATCCTGCCCATACAAGCCATAATATCCTGTAGCTTTATCCTGTAGTGGGTTTATGCCTATCCTTTAATCTCTTTTATATTCTCCATCCTTCTCTCATTCGAGAGCAATCTTAGTCCTACGGTCTGGTTTCCATTAAATAACACAAAAACCCAATAAAACCAATATTCGCTTCGTCTATTTACTAAGGCTGTCCTTAATCACACCTAATCCCATCTGCTTGTTTTTATCTTTTTTATCCAAATGTTGTAACAGGTAGACATCTGTTTATAGCTCCAAAGAAAAGTGGTCTTCATCAGGTATATGCCATATCTCCCCAATACCCTGGCTTTATATCCCCATCTAAATCCTACTTTATTTTTAGAATTCTTTCCTATCG
Source organism: Prosapia bicincta (assembly GCA_036971475.1). Lineage (NCBI taxonomy): Eukaryota > Metazoa > Arthropoda > Insecta > Hemiptera > Cercopidae > Prosapia > Prosapia bicincta. The sequence continues at coordinate 27,661,073 of JBAIZL010000005.1, forward strand.
TACTAGGCTAGTCTTTGTACTGGCTCGTCTGCTTGAAACTACGCACAAGCTCTTGTTATACGAGCGGATCAACAAATATGGCTAATAAATTTCTGCAACGCTGTGGACTAATTTGAAATATATAAAAACCCACCAACCACGATACAAAAGTTTGTTATTTTACTTCTCAGTTTTTTATACGACTTCTGATTTTTTTTATTTTACGTTTTAAGTACTTCTGAAGAAAATTACATGTAATCGATACGTACATAAAGCGATTGTAATAAATTAAACGATTTTTATAGTGTAGTTAGTGGGTTTATATTTATTTAGTTTGAACAAATATGGAGTTGGCTTTAAGAACACACCTTAAATTACATTAGATTTCGCTCTAAAGAAAGCCCAAAGTGGGCGTGGTAAATGATTTATGGATATTGAAGTACGCTTAGTAATATGTTACAAGAAAAAAGCCAATAGTATGACGTCATGAATGAAATTTGCAATGAAATGTGTGATGCTATTAAACGTACATGCAAATGTTTACGTTTCTATGCAGAAATGGCGTAAGCAAGGAGTAAATCTCTTGAGGTAAATGCAAATACTCTGCTTTGTAGCAAGTTGCAGACATTATCGACTGGAATGGCTCCGTGAAATGTCGCTACGAATAAGCTTTCTGCAAAATATTCTCTTCCCTAAAAGCTGAAACTCTGTTTTTCGTTTTATACGTATTTAGTTCTAAAACAAACTAGAATTTCTTACATTTCCCAACAACTTTATTTGCAGCATCCTAGGGAAAAGGTTTTAGCGTGTCTCATGGTAGCCCAACCAAACCACACAAACATACTCATAACATGATACGAATTCATCATTAAACTCCACACCCTATCTTATACATTTATGTTTTTATAGAGGCTACTAAACAGAATCCTCGCTTAGCTTCGCAAGAGAGTAGGTTTACATACCGCACCTAGGGAAAAGGTTTCGGCGTCTCTCGCAGTAGCCCAACCAAACCACACAAACATACCCATAACATGATACGACCACATTAATTAACTCTACACACTATCTTACACATTTATGCTTTTATAGAGCCAACAAAACAGAATATTCACTTTACTTTGCTTGAGATCAGGTTTACTGGACGCACCTAGGGAAAAGGTTTCGGCGTCTCTCACAGAAGGAAAGTCAAACCGTACAAACATACTCATAACATGATACGAACACATTAATTAACTCTACACACTATCTTACACATTTATGCTTTTATAGAGCCTACAAAACAGAATATTCGCTTTACTTTGCTTGAGATCAGGTTTACTGGACGCACCTAGGGAAAAGGTTTCGGCGTCTCTCACAGAAGGAAAGTCAAACCACACAAACATACTCATAACATGATACGAACACATTAATTAACTCTACACACTATCTTACACATTTATGCTTTTATAGAGCCAACAAAACAGAATATTCGCTTTACTTTGCTTGAGATCAGGTTTACTGGACGCACCTAGGGAAAAGGTTTCGGCGTCTCTCACAGAAGGAAAGTCAAACCGTACAAACATACTCATAACATGATACGAACACATTAATTAACTCTACACACTATCTTACACATTTATGCTTTTATAGAGCCTACAAAACAGAATATTCGCTTTACTTTGCTTGAGATCAGGTTTACTGGACGCACCTAGGGAAAAGGTTTCGGCGTCTCTCACAGAAGGAAAGTCAAACCACACAAACGTACTCATAACATGATACGAACACATTAATTAACTCTACACACTATCTTACACATTTATGCTTTTATAGAGCCAACAAAACAGAATATTCGCTTTACTTTGCTTGAGATCAGGTTTACTGGACGCACCTAGGGAAAAGGTTTCGGCGTCTCTCACAGAAGGAAAGTCAAACCGTACAAACATACTCATAACATGATACGAACACATTAATTAACTCTACACACTATCTTACACATTTATGCTTTTATAGAGCCTACAAAACAGAATATTCGCTTTACTTTGCTTGAGATCAGATTTACTGGACGCACCTAGGGAAAAGGTTTCGGCGTCTCTCACAGAAGGAAAGTCAAACCACACAAACATACTCATAACATGATACGAACACATTAATTAACTCTACACACTATCTTACACATTTATGCTTTTATAGAGCCAACAAAACAGAATATTCCCTTTACTTTGCTTGAGATCAGGTTTACTGGACGCACCTAGGGAAAAGGTTTCGGCGTCTCTCACAGTAGCCCAGTAAAATCATACAAACATACTCATTACATTATACGAACACATCATTAAACCCTAAACCCTTTCTTAAACATTTATATTTTATAGAGCCTAGTAAACTATATCCTCGCTTAGATTCGGTAGAGAGCAGGTTTACTGGACGCACCTAGGGGAAAAGGTTTTAGCGTGTCTCATGGTAGCCCAACCAAACCACACAAACATACTCATAACATGATACGAATTCATCATTAAACTCCACACCCTATCTTATACATTTATGCTTTTATAGAGGCTACTAAACAGAATCCTCGCTTAGCTTCGCAAGAGAGTAGGTTTACATACCGCACCTAGGGAAAAGGTTTCGGCGTCTCTCACAATAGCCCAGCGAAACCACACAAACATACTCAAAACATGATACGAATACATGAATTAATTCTACACACTATCTTACACATTTATGCTTTTATAAAGCTACCTAAACCGAATCCCCGCCCAGCTTCGCTATAGAGCAGGTTTACTGGACGCACCTAGGGGAAAAGGTTTCGGCGTATCTCATAGTAGCACAGCTAAACCACACAAACATACTCATAACATGATACGAATTCATCATTAAACCTCACACCTTATCTTACACATTTATACTTTTATACAGGCCACATAAACAGGATCATTGCTTAACTTTGCTAGAGAGCTGGTTACTTGCCGCACCTAGAGAAAATGTTTTGGCGGCTCTTACAGTAGCTCAGCCAACCACACAAACATACTCATAACATGATACGAATACATCATTAAACCTCACACCTTATCTTACACATTTATACTTTTATACAGGCCACATAAACAGGATCATTGCTTAACTTTGCTAGAGAGCTGGTTACTTGCCGCACCTAGAGAAAATGTTTTGGCGGCTCTTACAGTAGCTCAGCCAACCACACAAACATACTCATAACATGATACGAATACATTATTAAACCTCACACCTTATCTTACACATTTATACTTTTATACAGGCCACATAAACAGGATCATTGCTTAACTTTGCTAGAGAGCTGGTTACTTGCCGCACCTAGAGAAAATGTTTTGGCGGCTCTTACAGTAGCTCAGCCAACCACACAAACATACTCATAACATGATACGAATACATTATTAAACCTCACACCTTATCTTACACATTTATACTTTTATACAGGCCACATAAACAGGATCATTGCTTAACTTTGCTAGAGAGCTGGTTACTTGCCGCACCTAGAGAAAATGTTTTGGCGGCTCTTACAGTAGCTCAGCCAACCACACAAACATACTCATAACATGATACGAATACATTATTAAACCTCACATCTTATCTTACACATTTATACTTTTATACAGGCCACATAAACAGGATCATTGCTTAACTTTGCTAGAGAGCTGGTTACTTGCCGCACCTAGAGAAAATGTTTTGGCGGCTCTTACAGTAGCCCAGAAAACCACACAAACATACTCATACCATGATACATCATTAAACTCCACACCCTATTTTAAACATTCATGCTTTTATAGAGCCTAATAAACAGAACCGTCGCTTTAACTTCGCTAAAGAGCAGTTTTAATTTAGCTAAATGTTTATCCTCGCCTAACTTCGCTGTATAGCATATTTACCTTAGCTAATCGACTCTCCTCGCTTTGACTCCGCTATAGAGTAGGTTTGCTTTAGCTTAGCGACTTTTTACAAGTGCTTCTTCAGAACACTTATCGTGTACCTTTTCTTAGTCTTAATCTCTGCCACTCGTTTGCCTAATCCATTTTTTTACAAGGGGTATGTATAAATCCTATAGACAATAAAATCGCTTCAGGTCTGCTATCCTGGTTAAGTACTCAAATGAGTATTAGTTCTTCTATGTCACATACTAGAGAGCTAATGTCTTCACCGTATGTCTACCGCTAGATACATTTCTTTCCCTAGTAAAACCATAAAACACTTATAAAAAGCATGTGTTTTTATTATATTTTGTACATTTTAGTATTTAGCTTTGTTCTCTAATCGCAAAAAAAATAGAGCATCGCATATATTTTCTTTACGATAAAGTATGATAAAAACTAGCAGAAATTAAAGTTCGACAACAGCATTAATGGTCGTCATAGACGGTAGTATTTGTGCTTTATATGTAAAATCGGTAGCAATACAGAAGATATTTATTGTGAAACACATTTTATATGTCAAAATGGCTATTATATGTATCAATTTAAAGATTGGCAGCAATGTCAAAATGGCTATTATAAGTATCATATTAAAGATCTGCAGCAATGTCAAAAAGGCTATTATATGTATCATATTAAAGATCGGCAGCATTGTCAAAATTGCCCATTGTTATATTATGTGTTTTATATTAAAGATTGACAACAATGCCAAAGTTAGCCATTGTTACATTTGTGTTATATTAGAGATCTGCAGCAATGTCAAAAAGGCTATTATATGTATCATATTAAAGATCGGCAGCATTGTCAAAATTGCCCATTGTTATATTATGTGTTTTATATTAAAGATTGACAACAATGCCAAAGTTAGCCATTGTTACATTTGTGTTATATTAGAGATCTGCAGCAATGTCAAAATGGCTAATATATGTATCATATTAAAGATCGGCAGCAATGTCAAAATTACCCATTGTTATATTATATGTTTTATGTTCAAGATCATCTGAAGATGAAATTAATAATAATTATATATGTTGTGTTTTACGAAATCTTTATCGTATGTTGTTTGTTAGTATACAGCTATAACCTTTTTATTTAAGAGAGTATATTTGTATGAATTCAAAAAACGTGTCTCTATTCTTAAAAACGATATTTTTAGCAAACGAATCTTTGATTCTTTAACGAAATGCAAGACGTCATCTATTCCTAAGCATTAAATAATTATCTAGACTGAGAATGCCCAAGACGGAAAAATACAATTGGAATTATTCAAGAAAGGGTTGTCGAGGAAAAGGCTTAATATAGGACGCGAGTCAATATTTATTTTAATCAATTAAAGTTCTGTAGCATTCAAATTAAAACATTACATTGAATATGCATATAATGAAAACATATACATTGAAATATTAAATATTTATATAAAGATTGCTTACAGCAGCCTGTATTATTTTAAAAAAACAATTACTTAAAAAACATTAATTAAAATTGTAATTTAATCTCACTTAATGTTTTTAAAACATGAGTTTATCTAAGTGTAGAATACTAACCGAGAGAATAATGATTTATGGCGGTGTATAATTGAATGTTTTAATATGTCTACTTTTATTTGAATTTTAATCACTTATTTTTCTATTTAGCTCTACCAATGTAACTATACAATTTAACTGTAATAGCGATAGTTGCTACTATTCAGTTGGGAATGAATTTTAAAAAATAGAATTTATAAGGGGTCTCTTTTTAAAAGTTGGTTTTCATGAGATAATAGAAAATCTAACATTTTATTTAATTACAGTCTAATTTCATTAAAACTAGTTGTTCAATTCTCAAAGTATGCAAAGGTATCCAAAATATTTCCAACATAATAAACTCCATTATAAAGGATATATTTAAGAGGATAAATCCAACAGCTTTGTTTTTATATTAACATCATAATAACAAGTAACTGGGGGTTTATGTTATAACTTGCATGATGCATATGTTATATATCGAAATCTTGTTGCTGTCCATGACGAGCTGGTTGTTAATTATTATTACACTTTTGCTATTACATGCGACCACACTTTTTGTTAACTAAATGATGTTAAATTGTTAACTTACACTTGGAGGAAACGTATCCGTTACTTACTGGTAAGACAAAAACGTTTCCTCCAAGTATAAGTTTACAATTTAACATCTTTAGTTAACAAAAAGTGTGGTCGCAAGTAATAGCAAAAGTGTAATAGCAAAAGTGTAATAGCATATGTTATAATATATTATGCTATATATATATTATAATAAGTAATATATAATTTTACAACAATAATAATTATCCACAACAACCAAAGTCTAAAACCTAACGTAGGTCAATATTCCATTACCAGATGTTAGTAAATTTAATAATGTTTTCTGTAAAAGAGAACTCAGTTAAAATTTTGATTCAAAAGGTTTTGAATACATTTGATTTACTTGAAACCTACAGTTCACAGTGTTTTTAAGATTTTGGCATTACAAAAGACTGTTTTCAGATTTAAGTGTTTTGCTAAGAGAAATCAGTTAATTTGACTTGTAGCTCTCTACTACAAACTATTTACCGCCTCGCTTTATGTTCCGATCCCGTGTTACTAAAGCAATGTAATGTAATTTAAAGCTAGTTGAATATTTAACAAAAACATTTCAAATGTCCGCGAAATAAAGAGCCTGGCAAGAGCTGTCTTCTTACACCCGCGCTCTCTGACGTCAGTGCCTCCGAAATATGCCGGCGTATATATTTTAAATTGCTTTCATTCATATGGCTTGGGTTTTGTACCCGACAAAATAAGGTTTGAACCATTACAAAATAAGGTTGAATAATATATAATTGGAAGGGAAATGGGTCTTGACTTGTTATGAACGGCAAAGCAATTATTATTTAATGGCACAGTGGTGTGTGTACGCTGTACGAGTAGGGCTTCTAACGTATCAGAAAGTTGGGGGTGTAGTCGAATTCGCCCGATCTGTGTCAATCCCCCCAGTAGAAAGATCAAGCTGGTCCAACGGGGACACACATGAACAAATTACAGAAATAATTGTTAGGTTAGACTAGGTTATTACTAACCTGATATTAGTCTGGGTATTATAACTTCATTTGGTAAAAGTAAAAGCCTGTTAAGACTTTCAAATTGGTATCAATTAAGACCAGACAGGGAATATGCGCCTACTGAAGCCTTACTCTAGCACAGTGGTTCTCAACCGGTGGTACGCGGGGACATTTCAGGTGGTACGCAGTCATATATTAATAATAACAATAAAAACTGTCACGATGCAAAATTTCCGCGTTAAGAATACAATTCCTCCATCTGTGTTTTACATAGAATAGTGGCAGTTTGACGCTGACCTTGCCGCTACACAAACAACCCGAGTGACTCAATTCCTTCTCCAATGATATTTCTCTGAAGCCAGAAGTGACTAATGATATCACTAGTCATATGGAAGCCCTTAAAACGATTTTTCTAAATATGAGTGGATTAAAAATTCATTTTCAGGGGAATTTCCTAGTCACTCAAAAGAGTGTTTCATCGACCTTACAAGTAACAGCTCAATAAAAGATTCGTTTAAAGAAAAATCTTTAATAGACTTTTGGATGGGGACAAGAACTGAATACTCACCAGTGTTCAAGCAAGCAATAATCTTTTTACTTCCATTTGTAACCTCGTACTTATGTGAATCGGGCTTTTCAGAACTGCTGTACATAAAAAATAAATACAGAAACCGCATTAGTGTTGAAGAGGACTTAAGAATCAAGTTGAGTTCAATCGACCCAGATATAGAAAATTTGGTCAAGGACAAACAACAACAACGAGCTCATTAAAGATCTGTTTAAATTTAAATGACTGTGTTCAATGAACTAATTTGAGATTGTTTTTAATGTAAGATACATTTCATTTTGTATCTAAGTAAATTCTATGTACTTACATACAGTTGTAGAATGCATTTTTATTTTCCTAAACATGACCAAATGTAATTTATATATAATTATTTATAAAAATAAAAATATATATATAAATATAAGGTGGTACGTCAAAATATCTGAAAATTTCAAGTGGTACGTGGTTACTAAAAGGTTGAGAACCCCTGCTCTAGCACAAGAAGTAGCGACTATCAGCATTTCCTCTACACTTAACGCAACGCTCTGTATTAACTTCCAGCTGTAAAAGTTAATCCTCAACGATTTTAAGGTTTTATACAGTGGAGTTTTGTTCTTGATTTTAGTTGCCAAAATGACTTTTTGTTGTAAAGTGTCAATATATTCTCAACTATTGCTATAGTGATTCACACTATTCGTAATTGAAATTAATCAAAGAATTTTAGTATTAAGATAACTAAATGTAAGGCTGAGCCCTTGCAAATGTACCCCTATAGACGTGCCCTATTCTTATTATTTACTGTTATTGTTGTTTAATTACGTATTTCAACTACACGTCAATCTAACCCTTTAATTTTCTCTTATTTCTCATAAACTGAATCACTATTTAACACCAAGTTTCTAAATAGCAAGGCCAAGTAACGTTTCGTCCCTATTTAGTAAGCTTCAACCAGTCACTAAGAAAGAAATCCTTAAAATTAAACACCAACACAGATAAGCTTTATTATTGCAAAAGCTTAACGGTAACACTTGGACATCCTCTAAATTCGGAAACTGTCTGCAATGGTTTGAACTGATGACAAGTTGTAACTCGGGAAACTGCTGAATACGCCGAGATTAGGCGCGCCGCATTAACCCCACTACACCAGTATCAACGGGCGATTCTTTAATAGCGGTCTTTAATAATCTGCTTTTAGTAAAATCCTCTTTTACATTCAGAAAACAAGATTAAATCACTGTCATTCAACTAACATAGTTTATGATACTATTTTCAATAGTTGTACACCAAAAGCAATTACACTCGAATGTTTTTGGTTTCGTTTTAATTTGAACAAAGACGCCCTTAATTTAGTTAAAACGAATATATTGTATTTATGGCCGCCAAAGTGGAAACATCAAAGCGTAGCGCCGGATATTACAGCGTTACAATGCAATGGATATATTACTTGTTGTTCCCGTTATCGGAATTATTAACGATAGAAACTTTGAACAAGATATACAGGGAGAGTCGGATCTAACAGAAGCATCCCCGACAGTATTCCATCTCCCGTAATACCATCTTAGAGTTTCCGTTCCTCTTTATCGAGTAGCAATCGGTGGGAATTCCCTTTAATTTCGATCGACTCGCGCTACGCCAAAACATTTTGCACTGTCCGTGATTATCATCATATTCTTGGTACATAGGTGTGGCGTCCAAGTAAAACTACATACAAGAGTCATACAGCCGTATTTATTGTAAGCTAATAACCTGTATCCCGCATTATTGTAAACTTATCCACTCGGTCTAACGGTTTTTATAGGTGTTTAAACATTACACGTAAAACTGTGTCCGTTTGTGTTTTCAACTGTTTGTACCTTTGATGCAGTAAGGGTTGACCTGGACAGAACAAGTTGATTTCATTCTTGCAGCATATACAGTAGTGCTTCACTCTTATCGTTTGTGAAACCTTTTCACAAAGAAGGTTCATGTTCCATTGTTAGATTTAATGAAGCTACAATTTATAAAATTAGAAACTTTATATTCACGTATTTTTTTATCGTAGTGTGTACAGCTTAGCATTTTCACTTTAATATTTTTAAGTGATTCATTTTTTCTTTTTTCAATTAATTTTACTAATTCACACTCTCCTTATTTATCTTGTTCGAATTTTTAATCTTCAATAAAATACTTTTAACTCATTCACTTAAGCACTTGATATATTTTTTTTAACTTGTGGTGCATGGCACTTGATGTTAATACAGTGCTTTTAAATATTAATTAAATTACTTAGTTTTAGTTTTACATGATAGGAAACGCTTCACAAAAGAAGTAAGGTATGCAATATAGTACTTTCGTTCCACTCGGGTTATAAGTGATAATTTATGATTTCATAAAACGGCTGACTTTACGTTATAGGTTATGTGATACAGTAGCTATTTTAACGGATGACGGCTGTGTTACTTTGTTTTTTTTAATTGTAATCTCTCTCCACCCCCTCTCTCTCTCTCTCTCTCTCTCTCTCTCTCTCTCTCTCTATATATATATATATATATATATATATATATACACATATACAAATGAATGTTTGTATGTATTTATGTATGCACCTTACACATTACTAAATCACTGAACCGAAGATAATGAAATTTAGAGGGATTGTTTAACATATTCCCTGGATAGTTTGTGTGAAGTTTGGTGTAGATCCATCCACAGTGCCTCGCCCCAGAGGCTTAGGATGGTTCATTGTAAAGCCTTCCATAAGTCTAATGTTAAATTGCGTATCCATACTACTGTTACTTAATTAAACTGTTTATATGAATGTAGGTGTGTATTTATGTATGAGGCTTATGCGATACTAAACCACTGATCCAATTGGAATAAAACTTTAGTAGTTCAGTACATTCCTGGGAAGGTTTCTGCTATAGCACGACTTTAGGACGTAGCCGGGGGGGCACAGGGGCATGTAACCCCCAAAGTAATTAATTTTAATAAAAACATACTAATCCACAAACGGCGCTAGGTTTTAGCAAACAAGTTTTCCGACGGTATAAGAATTTTTTTGAACATGTATTTCTTTACGTATTTTGTAAGTACCAAAGTAGCATAAAGTATGACTTTCTATCTTATCTCATCCTAAGACATTTCATTGACTTCAATCCAAATTTTGGTTGCCAAACATCACTCAACAAATTAAAATTATTTAAACCTAATTTTGAAAACCCTTGCTTACCACATTAACAGCTGTATGTGCCTTGCTCACGGGTTGGAATTCCTTTTGATTTATTTGTGTACGCACTAGAGAAATAATACTACAAATATTTTATGTCCAAGTGCCCTTTAATAAGTAATATTCAATCATGAAATTTTACTGTTCCAGTTATCTCAATCGACTACTATAGGTTTAGCTGTTATTATGTAAATAAAATAAAATAAAATTTTGACATGCATTCATTAATTTTCAGGCGGTACGAGGTTTGCCGGGTCAGCCAGTAATTTAATAAAAAGTGAGTAAAATAAAAATTGTTCTTTGTTGATCTAAGAATGAATTTACTTTAAAATATGTTTGTTTATATTGATTGTTTAAAATTACATTGTTACTTTTTACTTAAAATAGTCTTAAGTAACGTTATATTTTCAAGTTGGCGTATGACTATTATACAGGTCAGCGAGTCAAACACTGTCTATCGGCTGCCCGTCCCAACTAAACTTGCTTTCAGATAGATTCCCTTTACTTTTGCCAACATCCCGTTACCTGCAGCTAGCGTTAAAAAGCCACCCCCTCCCTTCTCGGAATGACCAACTTACTGTACAATAAAACTTTGATTCTCCTATCCGAATACTATGAACTCTTATTAATTTTCCTTATTTTTCACTTCTTTAACCCCTCATAGTGACCTTATTCTCGCTCTGTCATTTCCGAGATATAATACAGAACAACGTATATTTTTTTTAAAGGAATTTTTTGTCTCTTTCCCTCTGTTTCTCTTCCTACAAAATAATACGCGATTATTAAGCTGCTCACTTTTTCCCCTAAATTTCCCTCTTTTATCGTTTCCCCCTTTGTTAATTTAACCTCTAAGTAACTAATTTTGCAACAAACCCCTCTAACATTTTTCAGTCACCTTTTTTTCGTTTAATTGCTTTAATATTTATAACTATGTTTTAATCTCGTCGTTTATCCAGTTGTTGTCGGAAATTAGCGCATAATTGTATTTTAATATATTTCCAACCGAATCCTCATCTATCGATTTTACCCCTGGTATTCAGAATTCCGCTAGATATTATCGCAGCGGGCATTAATAAACTCAGATCTGACACACTCATGACAAGAGACCAATAACTATATTGAATATTCTATTCCGTGATATGTTTGCTTCAAGTCTGTTTCTAGCTGTCACCAACCCGTAATGTATGCGGAATCAATTTCCTGATAGAGGAACTACAATGTTCCTTTCCCACTCGTCGTAGCAGGTCAAGTAGTGGAAGGTTGGAAAACTTTGGGAGAGAAGAAACTACGTTTTACTTTAATGAGCAAGCGATACTACCAACACAAGCTTTAGTTTGATTTTATTTGAGCTCCAGGCAGATTCACACTTCCAACTTACCCTTGCATTCTCACATATCCATCCGTACGGTTTAAAACAATGATCCTTACAGAGATATTTGGACGTCCTCGAGTGCGAGGCTAATCCGCTTGCCCTTATCATATCCGCGCCGTAATCCTTACACCAATAAATCAAGCGTTGAGAGTTGATTTATATATATATATATATATATATATATATATATATATATATATATATATCGAATTTTTAATCTTTAATAAAATACTTTTTATTCATCCACACAAGTTCTAATACATTTCTTCAAACTTGTACAGAAGGACACTTGATGTTAATACATTTTTCAAATATTAATTCTTATAAAAGATAATTTGCCGTCTGCAAGTGATGTCCAGTCTGCCTGGATGTTAAGGATCTCCGTTAAGTGCACTTCCAGTAGCTTTTGTCTTACGGAACAAAACTAGAGAACAAAAGAAAAGTATTTCGACAAGATTTATAAACTAGTTTTATTTAAAGTAAACAATTTTTTTTTTATTCTTTAAAATACATAATGTATAAATATCCTTTTATGATCAGTCCTTAAACTTGGAATTTCACTCCAAGAAGAGTTTTGTTTCCTAATACAAAACTTTAGCAATTTTGAGCAGCGTTTATAATTAATTACATACTTCAGTAGTTGTAAGAGTTTTACATATTTTCACAATGAAGCTAAAATAATAAAACTTTATACTTTTTTAACATTCTCTTTTAACACGATTTTTTTCTAATGTTTAATTGCTGAAGTATGGGTCGCAGTAACTATCTCTAAGTAAAATTAGAAGTAACTAAGAATTAGAATTTGGGGAAATGACTAAACATATATATATTGCATTAGTTGCAAATAGGTTTATACTTATTGCAGAATCAGTTAGATTCTGTAAAACGTAAAATGTAGCCGACATTATATTATAAGATTTAAAGACTGACAAGATACTTAAATAGAAGCTCCCTCTAGGCCACAAAAATGTTTGTATTTTACTTTGCCTTCTGTGTTGACATTTTGTACTTGAAAGTTCACAAGTGAGGTTGAGGACATTAATTATGCGTAATATAATTAAACTCATGAATTATATACACAGATTTGTAAACTGATAAAACATGGATTAGTGGTAAAGTGATAATGTGACGAAAGGCCATTTATCAACCTGAGGCTTTGTGAACATTCGAAACACATAGAGAGATTTTCAGCGCCAGGATGACTTCGCCTCTGATACCGGATGTTTTTATATCCTTTCCTAATAGTGGATAATCACAGTAAATTCCGTATGCGAAAACTAAACTCTAGGCCAACTTAAACAGCTGTAAGATTTCTTACATTTCATTTCGTTCCATTTACTTAATTTTACAAACACTTAGAGTTAAAAAGAGGATAAGTCGGTTATACTCGCGTATACACATGTTCTATAAGAGCTCCGTTAAATATGAAGCAACACTCGTCCCGTTCTTGGAGGTTTTGCATCACTCAAACTACATCGGATTCAGTTTCACACAAACACACAAACACACACACACACACACACACACACACACACACACACACACACACACACACACACACACATACACACACACACACGCACATACACCACACACACACACACACACATACACACACACATATCCATATTTTTTTAAGATTTAAAATAATTACCTTGTGTCCGTGGTCCTTAATGAGTAGGTTATTTGTGTGTGTGTGTGTGTGTGTGTGTGTGTGTGTGTGTGTGTGTGTGTGTGTGTGTGTGTGTGTGTGTGTACACCATTTTGAAACTAATGAAAGGTGCTAGTGTTACCATATAGCAGTTGTATCTTAGCAAAAATATACTAGTTTGTTCTAAAAATCACAATTTAAAACAAATCTATTATTGCCATTACACTTTTCGCTAGAGAGTTATTTATAGAAAACACTGATCCAAACACTTTAGCAAATCTTATACTAATGTAAGAGTTTTCCCAACGTTATTTGAGCGACACAAAAGCCTCCAAGTGAAGGCATCTTTAATAAATCTACATTTTGTCTTACTTTCAAATATAAAAATGATTACGTTTTAGTGACGAATATCTTCACGCTTTTGATGGAGATACTTTGTTGGCGGTAATTCCATTAGGGAGCAGCAATAATATCTTCTTTGAGAGCGGTAATAATGTTAAAGGTGAATTTTTGTTCAAAATACATCGAACGTCTGTGATATCTAGAGTGCAGCTGAGTAACCAACTTATAAACGTCGGTTCAACTTGGCCATGTTTGTCTGGTCGGCTTGTCATTATTTGTTCCACGTTAGGTATAAACGTACCGTGAAGCAATAAATATTCTGTAATAAATAGTATCTGTAGTGTTCTGTAGCCTTCTGACTGCGTAAAGCAGGTTAACGACTATTACCAGGGACTAGCCATACCTTTCCCTATATTCCAGACATCTCTCTTCAGCTCTTCCTTTACACGGAGGCGTAGCTTCAAGACAGTGCATCTGTAGTGTTCTGTAGCCTTCTGACTGCGTAAAGCAGGTTAACGACTATTACCAGGGACTAGCCATACCTTTCCCTATATTCCAGACATCTCTCTTCAGCTCTTCCTTTACACTAAGGCGTAGCTTCAAGACAGTGCATCTGTAGTGTTCTGTAGCCTTCTGACTGCGTAAAGCAGGTTAACGACTATTACCAGGGACTAGCCATACCTTTCCCTATATTCCAGACATCTCTCTTCAGCTCTTCCTTTACACGGAGGCGTAGCTTCAAGACAGTGCATCTGTAGTGTTCTGTAGCCTTCTGACTGCGTAAAGCAGGTTAACGACTATTACCAGGGACTAGCCATACCTTTCCCTATATTCCAGACATCTCTCTTCAGCTCTTCCTTTACACGGAGGCGTAGCTTCAAGACAGTGCATCTGTAGTGTTCTGTAGCCTTCTGACTGCGTAAAGCAGGTTAACGACTATTACCAGGCACTAGCCATACCTTTCCCTATATTCCAGACATCTCTCTTCAGCTCTTCCTTTACACGGAGGCGTAGCTTCAAGACAGTGCATCTGTAGTGTTCTGTAGCCTTCTGACTGCGTAAAGCAGGTTAACGACTATTACCAGGGACTAGCCATACCTTTTCCTATGTTCCAGACATCTCTCTTCAGCTCTTCCTTTACACGGAGGCGTAGCTTCAAGACAGTGCATCTGTAGTGTTCTGTAGCCTTCTGACTGCGTAAAGCAGGTTAACGACTATTACCAGGGACTATCCATACCTTTTCCTATGTTCCAGACATCTCTCTTCAGCTCTCCCTTTACACGGAGGCGTAGCTTCAAGACAGTGCATCTGTAGTGTTCTGTAGCCTTCTGACTGCGTAAAGCAGGTTAACGACTATTACCAGGGACTAGCCATACCTTTTCCTATGTTCCAGACATCTCTCTTCAGCTCTCCCTTTACACGGAGGCGTAGCTTCAAGACAGTGCATCTGTAGTGTTCTGTAGCCTTCTGACTGCGTAAAGCAGGTTAACGACTATTACCAGGGACTAGCCATACCTTTTCCTATGTTCCAGACATCTCTCTTCAGCTCTCCCTTTACACGGAGGCGTAGCTTCAAGACAGTGCATCTGTAGTGTTCTGTAGCCTTCTGACTGCGTAAAGCAGGTTAACGACTATTACCAGGGACTAGCCATACCTTTCCCTATATTCCAGACATCTCTCTTCAGCTCTTCCTTTACACTAAGGCGTAGCTTCAAGACAGTGCATCTGTAGTGTTCTGTAGCCTTCTGACTGCGTAAAGCAGGTTAACGACTATTACCAGGGACTAGCCATACCTTTCCCTATATTCCAGACATCTCTCTTCAGCTCTTCCTTTACACGGAGGCGTAGCTTCAAGACAGTGCATCTGTAGTGTTCTGTAGCCTTCTGACTGCGTAAAGCAGGTTAACGACTATTACCAGGGACTAGCCATACCTTTCCCTATATTCCAGACATCTCTCTTCAGCTCTTCCTTTACACGGAGGCGTAGCTTCAAGACAGTGCATCTGTAGTGTTCTGTAGCCTTCTGACTGCGTAAAGCAGGTTAACGACTATTACCAGGGACTAGCCATACCTTTCCCTATATTCCAGACATCTCTCTTCAGCTCTTCCTTTACACGGAGGCGTAGCTTCAAGACAGTGCATCTGTAGTGTTCTGTAGCCTTCTGACTGCGTAAAGCAGGTTAACGACTATTACCAGGGACTAGCCATACCTTTCCCTATATTCCAGACATCTCTCTTCAGCTCTTCCTTTACACGGAGGCGTAGCTTCAAGACAGTGCATCTGTAGTGTTCTGTAGCCTTCTGACTGCGTAAAGCAGGTTAACGACTATTACCAGGGACTAGCCATACCTTTCCCTATATTCCAGACATCTCTCTTCAGCTCTTCCTTTACACGGAGGCGTAGCTTCAAGACAGTGCATCTGTAGTGTTCTGTAGCCTTCTGACTGCGTAATGCAGGTTAACGACTATTACCAGGGACTAGCCATACCTTTCCCTATATTCCAGACATCTCTCTTCAGCTCTTCCTTTACACGGAGGCGTAGCTTCAAGACAGTGCATCTGTAGTGTTCTGTAGCCTTCTGACTGCGTAAAGCAGGTTAACGACTATTACCAGGGACTAGCCATACCTTTCCCTATATTCCAGACATCTCTCTTCAGCTCTTCCTTTACACTAAGGCGTAGCTTCAAGACAGTGCATCTGTAGTGTTCTGTAGCCTTCTGACTGCGTAAAGCAGGTTAACGACTATTACCAGGGACTAGCCATACCTTTCCCTATATTCCAGACATCTCTCTTCAGCTCTTCCTTTACACGGAGGCGTAGCTTCAAGACAGTGCATCTGTAGTGTTCTGTAGCCTTCTGACTGCGTAAAGCAGGTTAACGACTATTACCAGGGACTAGCCATACCTTTTCCTATGTTCCAGACATCTCTCTTCAGCTCTTCCTTTACACGGAGGCGTAGCTTCAAGACAGTGCATCTGTAGTGTTCTGTAGCCTTCTGACTGCGTAAAGCAGGTTAACGACTATTACCAGGGACTAGCCATACCTTTCCCTATATTCCAGACATCTCTCTTCAGCTCTTCCTTTACACGGAGGCGTAGCTTCAAGACAGTGCATCTGTAGTGTTCTGTAGCCTTCTGACTGCGTAAAGCAGGTTAACGACTATTACCAGGGACTAGCCATACCTTTTCCTATGTTCCAGACATCTCTCTTCAGCTCTTCCTTTACACGGAGGCGTAGCTTCAAGACAGTGCATCTGTAGTGTTCTGTAGCATTCTGACTGCGTAAAGCAGGTTAACGACTATTACCAGGGACTAGCCATACCTTTTCCTATGTTCCAGACATCTCTCTTCAGCTCTTCCTTTACACGGAGGCGTAGCTTCAAGACAGTGCATCTGTAGTGTTCTGTAGCCTTCTGACTGCGTAAAGCAGGTTAACGACTATTACCAGGGACTAGCCATACCTTTTCCTATGTTCCAGACATCTCTCTTCAGCTCTTCCTTTACACGGAGGCGTAGCTTCAAGACAGTGCATCTGTAGTGTTCTGTAGCCTTCTGACTGCGTAAAGCAGGTTAACGACTATTACCAGGGACTATCCATACCTTTTCCTATGTTCCAGACATCTCTCTTCAGCTCTTCCTTTCCACGGAGGCGTAGCTTCAAGACAGTGCATCTGTAGTGTTCTGTAGCCTTCTGACTGCGTAAAGCAGGTTAACGACTATTACCAGGGACTATCCATACCTTTTCCTATGTTCCAGACATCTCTCTTCAGCTCTTCCTTTCCACGGAGGCGTAGCTTCAAGACAGTGCATCTGTAGTGTTCTGTAGCCTTCTGACTGCGTAAAGCAGGTTAACGACTATTACCAGGGACTAGCCATACCTTTTCCTATGTTCCAGACATCTCTCTTCAGCTCTTCCTTTACACGGAGGCGTAGCTTCAAGACAGTGCATCTGTAGTGTTCTGTAGCTTTCTGACTGCGTAAAGCAGGTTAACGACTATTACCAGGGACTAGCCATACCTTTTCCTATGTTCCAGACATCTCTCTTCAGCTCTTCCTTTACACGGAGGCGTAGCTTCAAGACAGTGCATCTGTAGTGTTCTGTAGCCTTCTGACTGCGTAAAGCAGGTTAACGACTATTACCAGGGACTAGCCATACCTTTTCCTATGTTCCAGACATCTCTCTTCAGCTCTTCCTTTACACGGAGGCGTACCTTCAAGACAGTGCATCTGTAGTGTTCTGTAGCCTTCTGACTGCGTAAAGCAGGTTAACGACTATTACCAGGGACTATCCATACCTTTTCCTATGTTCCAGACATCTCTCTTCAGCTCTTCCTTTACACGGAGGCGTAGCTTCAAGACAGTGCATCTGTAGTGTTCTGTAGCCTTCTGACTGCGTAAAGCAGGTTAACGACTATTACCAGGGACTATCCATACCTTTTCCTATGTTCCAGACATCTCTCTTCAGCTCTTCCTTTCCACGGAGGCGTAGCTTCAAGACAGTGCATCTGTAGTGTTCTGTAGCCTTCTGACTGCGTAAAGCAGGTTAACGACTATTACCAGGGACTATCCATACCTTTTCCTATGTTCCAGACATCTCTCTTCAGCTCTTCCTTTACACGGAGGCGTAGCTTCAAGACAGTGCATCTGTAGTGTTCTGTAGCCTTCTGACTGCGTAAAGCAGGTTAACGACTATTACCAGGGACTATCCATACCTTTTCCTATGTTCCAGACATCTCTCTTCAGCTCTTCCTTTCCACGGAGGCGTAGCTTCAAGACAGTGCATCTGTAGTGTTCTGTAGCCTTCTGACTGCGTAAAGCAGGTTAACGACTATTACCAGGGACTATCCATACCTTTTCCTATGTTCCAGACATCTCTCTTCAGCTCTTCCTTTACACGGAGGCGTAGCTTCAAGACAGTGCATCTGTAGTGTTCTGTAGCCTTCTGACTGCGTAAAGCAGGTTAACGACTATTACCAGGGACTATCCATACCTTTTCCTATGTTCCAGACATTTCTCTTCAGCTCTCCCTTTACACGGAGGCGTAGCTTCAAGACAGTGCATCTGTAGTGTTCTGTAGCCTTCTGACTGCGTAAAGCAGGTTAACGACTATTACCAGGGACTATCCATACCTTTTCCTATGTTCCAGACATCTCTCTTCAGCTCTTCCTTTACACGGAGGCGTAGCTTCAAGACAGTGCATCTGTAGTGTTCTGTAGCCTTCTGACTGCGTAAAGCAGGTTAACGACTATTACCAGGGACTAGCCATACCTTTTCCTATGTTCCAGACATCTCTCTTCAGCTCTTCCTTTCCACGGAGGCGTAGCTTCAAGACAGTGCATCTGTAGTGTTCTGTAGCCTTCTGACTGCGTAAAGCAGGTTAACGACTATTACCAGGGACTAGCCATACCTTTTCCTATGTTCCAGACATCTCTCTTCAGCTCTTCCTTTACACGGAGGCGTAGCTTCAAGACAGTGCATCTGTAGTGTTCTGTAGCCTTCTGACTGCGTAAAGCAGGTTAACGACTATTACCAGGGACTAGCCATACCTTTTCCTATGTTCCAGACATCTCTCTTCAGCTCTTCCTTTCCACGGAGGCGTAGCTTCAAGACAGTGCATCTGTAGTGTTCTGTAGCCTTCTGACTGCGTAAAGCAGGTTAACGACTATTACCAGGGACTAGCCATACCTTTTCCTATGTTCCAGACATCTCTCTTCAGCTCTTCCTTTACACGGAGGCGTAGCTTCAAGACAGTGCATCTGTAGTGTTCTGTAGCCTTCTGACTGCGTAAAGCAGGTTAACGACTATTACCAGACACTAACCATACATTTCCCTATATTCCAGACATCTCTTTTCATCTCTTTCTTTTACACGGAGGCGTAGCTTCAAGACAGTGCATCTGTAGTGTTCTGTAGCCTTCTGACTGCGTAAAGCAGGTTAACAACTATTACCAGGGTCTAGCCATACCTTTTCCTATGTTCCAGACATCTCTCTTCAGCTCTTCCTTTACACGGAGGCGTAGCTTCAAGACAGTGCATCTGTAGTGTTCTGTAGCCTTCTGACTGCGTAAAGCAGGTTAACGACTATTACCAGGGACTATCCATACCTTTTCCTATGTTCCAGACATCTCTCTTCAGCTCTTCCTTTACACGGAGGTGTAGCTTCAAGATCAAGTGCATCTGTAGTGTCCTGTAGCCTTCTGACTGCGTAAAGCAGGTTAACAACTATTACCAGGGTCTAGCCATACCTTTTCCTATGTTCCAGACATCTCTCTTCAGCTCTTCCTTTACACGGAGGCGTAGCTTCAAGACAGTGCATCTGTAGTGTTCTGTAGCCTTCTGACTGCGTAAAGCAGGTTAACGACTATTACCAGGGACTATCCATACCTTTTCCTATGTTCCAGACATCTCTCTTCAGCTCTTCCTTTACACGGAGGTGTAGCTTCAAGACAGTGCATCTGTAGTGTTCTGTAGCCTTCTGACTGCGTAAAGCAGGTTAACGACTATTACCAGGGACTATCCATACCTTTTCCTATGTTCCAGACATCTCTCTTCAGCTCTTCCTTTACACGGAGGCGTAGCTTCAAGACAGTGCATCTGTAATGTTCTGTAGCCTTCTGACTGCGTAAAGCAGGTTAACAACTATTACCAGACACTAACCATACATTTCCCTATATTCCAGACATCTCTTTTCATCTCTTTCTTTTACACGGAGGCGTAGCTTAAAGATCAAGTGCATCTGTGACCACAATTAAGAGTTAGCGTCTCTGCTACGTTTCTCTCCCCTTTCAGAGTTAAAAAAAAAAACATTTTGAGGAAGAATTTACGTTAATTTCTTTTATTACAAATGTTTGTTTATATTACTTGTTTCCTATTTACCGTTTGTACGAGTAAAATTATAACATTTACAATCATTAAAACAAGTGCATTTTACAATATGTATAAAGCTTGCTCTTCCTCATCTTTCCATTTGTCATCATTAACTTAATATCAATTAGCTAATGATAATATAGTTAATTAATTCCTCTCCGAAAGTCACGCGCTCACGGCCATAAGCGTGACGCAGTACATACGGCTTTGTTTCTCCCTCACTCCACAATGTTGCGTTTCAAATCAAATAAGTTACATATAACTGTTACACTGTAGTGAATCGTTCGTCAGTGTTTAGTTGTTGCAGTAGTTGGAAGAACTTGCTGTGAACTGTACTTTTCGCGATGCCATTTCACTTTGTTACAGGAAATTTTAGAAAGAAGTAAAATGGTTTCCATCGCGCAATGCTTTCTCTATAAAGGCGGTTTTATTATAAGTTAGAGTAAAACTTTTCCCGTTTGCAGAACAGAAGGGAACTGGCGCAAAGGAACTTGAAAGCAAACCCTGGAGCAGATAAAGACACAAGGAACAGTTTTAACTTGTACTAATGAACCAAGTATTATCGCGGGAAGCTGGTCCAACTGAAATCACGATTCGATAATAAATGTACGCGATTAGATTAATAATAGCTTTATTGCATTTACTATTATCGGTTCACCATTATTTTCTGCAAATCTTCAACTTTATTCTACACTTTTCAATAGTAAACCCTCACTAAGTCTCAAAACAAGGGGATACTAGTTCGCTGGATTAAAGGAATAGTACAACCCTTAGGACTTTACTGATCCTAGTCCAATTATAAGGAAGCGTGAATTAGTATTTGATAATTAAATCACTTACAGAAACTTTACGTACATTTTGCCGGCACGGGTTACATCATCAGAAGGTTACAACTGAAGTAGGAAAAATTCACATAAACAATATTTTTGTAAATCAATTTCTGCTTAGGTCAACAAAGAAACATTTCATTTTAGTTACTAATGGTTCAATATTTACAAATAATATAAATAAAGCAACATAACCTAACCGTTAAAACAGCTGTTCTACCCCATAACCTATAACATAAAATCAGCTGTAATATCAAATCATATGTTATCACTTATTTTAAGCCAAATGGTATGAAATAACTACATTGCGTACATTTCCTCTTTCATGGAAAGTTTTCTCCCATATAATCATAAAATTAATTCATTAAATTTATTTTTTATGGTATGAGCGTTTGTTGCAAGACCTGCACAAGATGGGCCTGTTGTACGTTCTCTGCTTTGTAAAGTTTTTGTAAAAACCTTTAGTAATTCTATATTAGCAGAACTAAAAAGTCACTATTTTACATAATATATCTATTCTCTAGTATTAGGTTAAGTGCCAGAGATTAATATTACAGTATAGTTCAGGACAGACTTATTAATATCACTTTCGCCTTGTTTATTGGAGCAACACGCATAGACAGTTCGCCTAAAGTTATGCCTATATATAAACCTTGAATATTTGACATGTTTACTTTGGTAGCAACAATTTGTAGCTACATGCAAATCAACCCTTAAATTCAAACAGAGACGCCTTCGTTAAGACAGAATTGTTTATTCATTTGTATCTTGGAGAGTTAATTAATTCCAGCGTATGGTACTGTGGTACCGTTTGAGATGTTATTCGTTACCAACATCGTTTGGGGATTTAAGGAAGTTAGCGTCGAACGGGAATTTCCTTCTTCTCAAGCTAATCTGAATACTTTGAACAAAATCTAAGCTTAATAAATGTTTTATACCTTTTATCCAGTCCATACATTTTCTTTACTTCTTCAGTCGTGATTTTATTACACACACACACACACACACACACACACACACACACACACACACACACACACACACACACACACACACACACACACACACAACCACACACACATACACACACACACACATATACACACACTCCACACACACATACACACACACACACACACACACACACACACACACACACATACACACACACACACACACACACAAACACACTCCACACACACACACACACACACACACACACACACACAAACACACACACACACACAAACACACACACACACACACACACACACACACATCACACACACACACACACACACACACACACACACACACACACACACACACACACACACACACACACATACACACACACACACACACACACACACACACACACACACACACACACACACACACACACAAACACACACACACACACACACACATCACACACACACACACACACACACACACACACACACACACTCACACACACACATACACATATACACACCCACACCCACACACACACACACACACACACACACACACACATACACATATACACACTCCACACACACACACACACACACACACACACACACACACACACACACACACACACACACACACACACACACACACACACACACACACACACACACACACACACACACACACACACACACACACATACACATATACACACTCCACACACACACACACACACACACACACACACACACACACACACACACACACACACACACACACACTCACACACACACACACACATACACATATACACATATACACACCCACCTACACACACACACACACACACACACACACACACACACACACACTCACACACACTCACACACACACACACACACACACTCACACACACACACACACACACACACACACACACACACACACACACACACACACACACACACACACACACACACACACACACACACCTTTTACAAGTAGCAAACAAGTCACAAATATACCCAAATCTGGTACGAGTATGAAGAAGATAGGAAGGAAGAAGGAAACCATTAAGGGAATAAATACCTTCTGTGTGCACTTGGGAAGTGGTTTTGTAGACGGGGTGGGGCGCTCTGCTGGAAGCCGGACTTTACGTGTAAAATGAACACAAAGGGTTCAACACTTGCAATGTATACGTTGTGTACTCCAGTTTTACAGAATTTCAAACGTATGCTAAACGTGACCCTCTCTCTACCTGAACGTGAAGGGTGCTAAGTGAATTTATTATGTAACTGTAAAGCTGTTTAAAAGACTAAACGATCACAATATGACGTCATAATTGCATTAAAAGTGTTACATATCTGGACATGTTCCGTTCGTCGGTTATATAATGACATCGAGACAGACATAACAAGGTCGATATCTCTTAGTGCGATCTGAGCTTCCGTCTTAATACAAACAATCGTATTTTGACATTAAAAAGAAGCTTTTCATGCAACGTATTCAATCGCATTATAAAATCTACATTTAAATCGATTCTTTAGTTTTCGACGCCACTAAAGACTAATAGAAAATCCTGCATGGAAATAAAGAAGAGCTGATTTCGACCTTTTGATAAGGAATGCGATTTGTCTGTCTCGGGTAATGTTTGCTCTACACAGTTCCGAGAAACCTGAGCCTGATAAGATCTGCCAGGAGAATACGTTTTTATAGCGTCGGCAAATTTATCGAATCAGTCTATCCTTACCATTGGCTAGTATTTCATCGATATTTTAAACGTGTTTTAGAATCTGAATTAACCGCAGATGAATAGTAACGTTTTCAATTAGTTCGAAAATGAGTTAATTTAAAATGAAATTTTCTACTAAAGTAAATTATATTTGGCTCTTCCGAGTGGGAGTTTCAAGCCCCCCCCCCGCTAACCTTCACTAAATTCGTTCCGGGACCAGGAGGGTATTGTTACTCCATCTGTAACATTATTGTTCCACATAATTAATATATTAGGCTCCCATTTCTATCCCAGGTAAGCGACCCTAGGCTACAGACATCTTCCGTAACATTGCCCTGTATTCTACAAACTTGTAGGTTCTAAGATTTGCTGTCTATGAATTGCGTAAGACAATAATGGTAATAATAAACCCGTCGTAAGGACCAAATATACGTGTGTCTGCTGCATACTAATCTTTATAAGAAATATTCGAAATTGTTTACTGCAAACACATTGTAATTATTAAAGGGAATCATCTATAGCCACATACTCTGAAAGAAAGGGAGAGAGAAAGAAAGAGATCAAAAGAGAGAGAAAACAGGTGACCATTAGGAGAGATCAAGAAATAAAGCAGCTATCACCTTGTATGAAAAGATCAGGGAGATAAATAGAACATCTAATATAACATTTACGGAAGAATCTGAACACTTATATAAAGGAGAGAGAAAGAAAACAGCTGACCGTTAGGAGAGATAAAGAAAAAAAGCCGCTATCACCTTCTATGAAAGGATCAGGGAGATAAATAGAACATCTAATAGAGTAATTAAGGAAGAAACTGAACAGTTATCTAAAGGAGAGAGAGAGAGAGAGAGAGAGAAAACAGCTGACCTTAAAAGAATTAAAGGGAGAAAGCTGCTATCACCTAGTATGAAAAAATCATGGAGATAATTAGAACAGCTGTTCTGTTAAGGGAGAAACTGAACAGTTATATGAACGAGAGAGAGATAGAGAGAGACAACAGCCTATAGTTAAGAGAGAGATTAAGAGCGAATGCCGCTTTTATCTTCTATGCAAGGGTCGGGGAGAAACTGAACAGTTATCTGAAAGTGAGAGAGAAAACAGCTGACCGTTAAGAGAGGTAGAGAGAGAAGGCCGCTATCGACTTGTATAAAAGACATAGATAGTACAGCTGTAATGTTAATGGAGAAACTGGACAGTTATATGGAAGAGGGAGAGAGAGAGAAAATAGCTGACCATTAAGAGAAATAAAGAGAGAAAGCCGCTATCACTTTGTTTAAAAGGATCAGAGAGATAAATCGAACAGCTGTACTGTTAAAGGAGAAACTGGATAGTTATCTAAAAGAGAGGGAGAGAGAAAGAGATAGGAAACACCTAACCGTTAAGAGAGATAAAGAGAGAAAGCTGCTATCACTTTGTATGAAAGGATCAGGGAGATAATAGTATGGCTGCACTGTTAGAGGAGAAAGTGAACAGTTATCTGAAAGAGCGGGAGAAAGAGAGATCAGATGACCGTTAAGAGAGATAAAGAGAGAAAGTCGGTACCACCTAGTATGAAAGGATCAGGGAGATAAATAGTGCAGGTGTTCTGTTAAAGGAGAAACTGAACAGTTATCTGAAAGAGAGAGAGAGAACAATCTATTGTTAAGAGAGAAATTAAGAGCGAAAGCCGCTATTATCTTCTATACAAAGATCGGGGAGATAAATAGAACAGCTGTACTGTTAAGGGAGAAACTGAAGAGAGAGAAATTTGAGAGAGAGAGAGAGAGAGAGAGAGAGAGAGAGAGAGAAGTAAAAAAAGCTGTCCAGTTTAAAAATACAAAAAAAATTTATCCGTGAGAGAAAAGGAAATAAAATAGTTGTTCCTTGAGAGAGTGAGCGAAAGAGAGAGAAATAGAACATCTGTACTCGAGGAAGAAATAGAACTGTCGTTTAAAAGAGAGAGAGAGAGAGAGAAAATAGCCGTTCTGTAGAGAGAACAACTGCCTATCTAGGTGACACTCAACACCGGTTCTTGTGAAAGAGAGACAGAGAAAGAGAGATAGAGAGAGAGAATCAGCTGCCTTGTTTAAAGGGAAAACCTTGTCTGCACTACACCAATGCTAAATTTGTAATAACTCAAGTAAACAACAGTACAAAGTATTAACTGACTTTAGTATTGCTATAGTAATACTTTAAAGTTATGCCAATAAATAATTACTCTTATTTAGTCAGTTATGTTATTTCTGAAAACAATTCTTTGCAACTTTATTGTAATAGTGTTGATTAGTAAGTATACTAAAAGACAAAAACCATGATTTCATGAAAACATTACATTAAAACTTTGGGTTTGGTTCGACTTGCATGGTCTGCCGCGGAGTTTTTGTAGTTCAGTAAAACCATTATTGTGACCCTCGTCGCAAATGAATAAATGGTTTGTCACAGTAAATGGAAGATTGATTGCGGCCTCTGACCGACTGTTCCCATCTTTAATCGTTAAATTTGGTACCACAAAGCCTATAGGCAATAAATACGCTGCTGATAACCGTATTGCGACATCTCGCAGGTTTGCTTTGCTATTCCTTGTTGGTACAGCTGTGATGACTTCGTAGCAAACTGCTATAATATTATAATTATTAATTTGTTTAATCTAAAATCGGTTTTACAGAACGTAATTCGGTTACCGTCTGATTAGCAGTTTATTTTGCATTGATTACTTAAAATTATTCAAAGTGTTTCAAATAATAATTTTAGGGATTAACAGATTTTGTTTAATTGTAAAGTACCAATAAGAGATTTGAATAGGTTAGGGACATATTATTCCAGCGGGATATAAATAAAGCATTATAACTCAAATGTTCACAACCAATGTAAACAATGTGCAGTACCACGAAATCACTAGATTAGACCTCCCAAGGTCCTAACTAATTACAACTACCTTTCACTATCCATCCTCCTACGGTGCAAAGAGTACACAAGTCTTCATGACCCCAGTGGAATATATGTCTACGTAAGGTAAGCGACTCTGCTACATGATGTCATGTTTTTACACTTTCCGTAGTGTAGGAAAGATTTATCCTATTGTACGTCCTTCCTAATGCCACCTTTCTTATCCTCCTTCTTACAAGGGGCTGTAACAGTACACAAATCCTCATGACTCTTTGAGCACCATGTCTATTTCAGGTAAGCTACTACTCTACATGATGTCATGTTTTTATTCATTTTGTAGTGTAGGAAAAATATATATTATTCTACTTCCTCCCTAATGCCACCTTCCTTATTTTCCTTTTTACTATTGCTGTAATGGTTCACACGCTTTCATGACCCCTGTGGGGAAGATGTCTACTTCAGGTAAGCTACGCTGTTACAAGGTGTCACGTTTTCACGATTTTCGTATTGTAGTAACAATTTTCTAATTCTACGTCCTTCCTAATGCCACCTTCCTTATCTTCCTTTTTACCATTGCTGTAATGGTTCACACGCTTTCATGACCCCTGTGGGGAAGATGTCTACTTCAGGTAAGCTACGCTGTTACAAGGTGTCACGTTTTCACGATTTTCGTATTGTAGTAACAATTTTCTAATTCTACGTCCTTCCTAATGCCACCTTCCTTATCTTCCTTTTTACCATTGCTTAAATGGTTCACACGCTTTCATGACCCCTGTGGGGAAGATGTCTACTTCAGGTAAGCTACGCTGTTACAAGGTGTCACGTTTTCACGATTTTCGTATTGTAGTAACAATTTTCTAATTCTACGTCCTTCCTAATGCCACCTTCCTTATCTTTCTTTTTACCATTGCTGTAA
The DNA here is from genome assembly GCA_036971475.1 of Prosapia bicincta. Classification (NCBI taxonomy): domain Eukaryota; kingdom Metazoa; phylum Arthropoda; class Insecta; order Hemiptera; family Cercopidae; genus Prosapia; species Prosapia bicincta. The sequence goes on from JBAIZL010000005.1 coordinate 27,689,322, forward strand.
TGGTTCACACGCTTTCATGACCCCTGTGGGGAAGATGTCTACTTCAGGTAAGCTACGCTGTTACAAGGTGTCACGTTTTCACGATTTTCGTATTGTAGTAACAATTTTCTAATTCTACGTCCTTCCTAATGCCACCTTCCTTATCCTCCTTCTTACAGGGGGATGTAACGGTACACAAGTCATCATGACCCCGGTGGGGAAGATGTCTACTTCAGGTCAGTTACGCTTCTAGAAGATGTAATATTTTTACGATTTTCGTATTGTAGTAACAATTTTCTAATTCTACGTCCTTCCTAATGCCACCTTCCTTATCCTCCTTCTTACAGGGGGATGTAACGGTACACAAGTCATCATGACCCCGGTGGGGAAGATAACTACTTCAGGTAGAGGGAGTATTGCAAGTGAATTTCTCAAATTTGGATAATATAAGGCATGAATTCATGTATCGAGGGATTTTTAAATAGTTTTTTTAAGAAACTTCAAGATTTCCCCAACACATATCACGTACTTGATGTACTCTCTACTACACTATAATACGCTACGCTATTCTCTCCTTTCCCCTGTTGATCTATGATTACCATTAGTGGGAAAATTGTGCCTGCGTCAGTCTATATGCCTGACTAATGAAAACCTGTTTAATTTAAACTACGTGTTTGCTCTACACCTTGGGTATAGTGGAATTATATTTATCCTTATGAATAGTTAGTGTCCTTTGTGTTACCATAGATGTTTGTTATATTTCTAACACCACTTCCAGTTGTAAATACACATCTGAAGATTGTTTTGTTAAAAATCATGTTTTTCTTGCACAACACTTCTAATATCTGTGATTAAATATATACTTTTAATTTTTATATGCTTGGAAATATATTTCCACTTTTCGTGTCTCTATTTCTTTTCTTAAGCTGTTGTGATTACCTTATCCAGGGTCGTTTCCTTCCGCGTAAATAATTAATGAACTATTCAAAGTTTCATAAGATATTTCTTGTAAACTTAAATAACTTAGTATTAAAAGATTTTCTTCCGGTATAATTAAATTTTCAAATCACATTATTAATTAAGTCATTAATTATCCTGAGTACACGAAGCCAGGTGATTTTCTGATTAGCGAACAATCTGGCGCATAATCAAGTGTTTAACTATTGCGCCAACTAACTTTCGGTATATTAATGAATCAATAATCGTATTAATTTAATGTTAACGCATACACACACACACACACACACACAAACATACACACACACTCACACAAACACACGCACACACACACACACACACACACACACACACACAAACATACACACACACTCACACAAACACACGCACACGCACACACACACACACACACACACTCACACAAACACACGCACACGCACACACACACACACACACACACACACACACATATATATATATATATATACACTTTACAAACCAGGCAGTTTGATTGGAATTTGATTAGGTGTGTAGGGCAATTGGGCGTTGAGGCTGTGATTGGTGATATTGAGAATTGAATATGTGTTTAGTATGGGTAATTGGGTGTTGAGTATGTGTAGGGGTAATTGGAGGTTTGGTATGTGGGTATTGTGATTGGGAGTTGAGTATGTGTATGGAGAAATTGAGAAACAAATATGTGGGTTGATAGTTGGGCGTTGAGGATATGTAGGGGTAATTGTTAGTTGAGTATGTACTTAGGGTATTGGTTGCTGAGTACGAGAGTAGGGTAACTGGGCGAGTTGAGTTTGTGTGGGGACCTTTTTTTGTGTTTGTGTATTGTTTTTGTCAATTGCGACTCTCACTTTTGGAGAACAGATGTTGTGTGTCATGTCGAAACTGACAGTTCTAAAAACCCATTTAATTAACCGAATTTAAGTAAGGTAACTTTTATCACTATGAAATTGAAAATATCTTTTACTCAGGCCTTTGCCCTTTACTATTCAAAAATGGTTTTACCTCTGGCGGACGTGACGTTAAAGTTGCAAATTATGACCAACAGAGTGCATTAGTGCCGTACTTTACTGCCTGAAAGTGCTACGACTATTTACAACGTCGTCAGGGTTAAATGCAATTTAATCATAAAACGTAATTATATTTCCAGTTTGTTCGGCCTGTTTATTGTATGTTACAGTTAATTTCATATAGTCCTAGAAACACATGTTTTATTTAGAGAGAAATGCGATTTCAACATTTAAATTGGTTCGGCTCTGTTTGCACGCAGCTATAAAACTCAATTTTATTTCATTTATTAGAACCGTAACAATACTTTGTTTAGCAATAATTGATTTTGAGTTTTGAGTTGATTTTAATTTCAACATTTGTTTAAAATATCCATTGAATAAAAAGGCCGGGGTTAAGTTATTAGGTCGGACAGTTTGACATCAATAGAGATTGTTTAGTTATATTGGTAATTACAATTTGTACACTTCACAGCTGTTTCTAATTATTATTTTAATTAAAACACCACACGTTTTTCAATCATTGCAAGAATATTAGCGGATGTAATAACAATAATAATAATAAAGAGGAACAAATTGTAATCAATAGTTTATATTCGTATATACGTTTTGGTGACAAAGTCATCATCAGTAAGTGTAAATAAACAAATATAGTTATAAAAATTGTGTAACTATACTCACTGATGATGTTGACGTTGTCACCGAAACGCGTATTGTTATCAACCGTTCCTAAGATAATGGTTTAACACAATGTTTGTACAAGTACGATGTAGGCATTTAGAGGAAGCGCGTGTACTAGTGACTTTAAATGCTATCTCTGCCATGGGCGAAGTACTAATCATGTGACCCAACCCCAATAGTACGCTCAGCACCACTATAACATTGCCTATTGACACTGAAGCAATGCTCCCTACAGTCACTCGGCACGGGTACACACCTTCTCCTTACCTACCACACAACTTATTATATACGTGTTGCCTTATGTAAAGCTACGTGTTTTATTTATGTATCTCTTTTTATATTGTGTTTTTATTTGTACGTTATTTTTTAATTTGATAATAGAGTAGTTAGCTTTGCACGCATCCTTGTCTACGTTTTAGTTTATTTCACCATTTTACCCCATATTTTTCCTCTCGATTTGTGACAGAGTCCGTGCTAGTACGTGCTAGAATAGTCTCAGTCCATGGATAATCGAGGTTCTACTGGATCGGCACCAAGTACATACTCGTGTTTGAAAATTATACTTCGTTCAATACTATTTGATTAATTATTTGGTTTATTTAATAAAAACTCGTATTCTTTCTTTATTTGTGCATTCAATTGTTTCATTTACCTAATTAATACCTTATTAATTTTAATGGATTTCAATAAGAATAATCAAATATATTATTCATTATTGGTAGAGGTTACTCTGTGTATCAACACAAATATTTGTTCGACTCAATTTATTAATTTTTTTTAAAAATCACATATCGCAAAGTAATCGGTATAGAAATCAATAAGGTAATACTAAAAATCACTAACATGAAATTAATACTAAGGGATTGTACAAACCGATAAACATAGCAATAACACTTGAAAAATCAATTAACTTAAATTTTCGACATAAAAGAAGATATGCAAAACTGAAAACAACATATGCCAACCATTGGCATTTAGAGATGTAGACAACAATCATAGTTTAAAAATCACTCACCAGTGATGAGCGTGTTTAGATCACTGAGCTTCCCAGCACCTCAGACTTGGGTGCGTTCTCACCCTGGAACAGCAAATATTTATATAAAATATGTACCTACATACTAATTGTAGGTATACAATTATTATATATATATATATATATATATATATATATATATATATATATAGGAAGAGAGAGAGAGAGAGAGATCTTGTTAAAGTTTTCAATCGGTAATAAAATACGTTTTTATTCATCCCCTCATGTTCAAATACATTTTTTTGAACTTGTAAGTACAATTGATGTTAATACAGTTTTTCAAATATATATTAATTGGTTAAATTTGATAATTAATTATTTTTAGTTTTAAATGGGAGAAAAACTTTTCATAAAAGAGGCATAGGTATCCAGTATAGTTATGTCGTCCTATTTGGCTTAAAATAATTGGTGACATGATCTCATAAAACAGCTCATTATATTCTGTAGGTTATGTGGTAGAACAGCTGTTTCAACACATAGAAGACGATTGGAGAAGACGATGGTGTTTTCCAATTGTTAATATTTAATCAGTATCAGGTGTTTAAAAGCCATAAAACATTAGATAAAGAGCTAAGTCCTGTCTTTTTCGATGATCACAGTGTCAACATTTCCAGAAACTCTATCCTTGACTACAGGTTCTAGCTTTGTAACAAGCTCAGGTTAGATGTCCTTGAAAATGCTGTCACTGTTGTCACAGAAGAGGTTAGTATATTTTTGTTTGCCTAATGTTATATATATATATATATATATATATATATATATATATATATATATGTGTGTGTGTGTGCATATCACAATTAATAATGGTATAATATTAACCAAAACACGAGAGCTAGGGCAAGAGTAAGTTATCATTATTCACTGTGAAGGTTTCTGCAAACTGTCCCTTTCAGATGACATTCAACATTTATGTAATCTTAAAAGCAAATTATTTTCTTATGGCAAATAGAAAGTTGCTTACGATGCAATGTACGTAACGCTATTCAGAAATCGTAGTTTCAGACGGGAGCTCCCAATTTACGAATGCCACCTAGATTCTGGTTTTGTAGTCTTGTTTTTAGACAAATTGTATATCTTTTGTTTTATAAATTTTAATTTCGAAATGTGTCATTAAAGGTCTTTGACAATCAATTATAAGAGGAAATGAGTATCGATACACATAGCCAGGATATTTGACAAGTTTGGGCACAGTTGAGAAAATATTATATTACCAAGATATACCGATTAGTTACCGGTGGTTTTTAATTTATATCACTCACTTACCGTACGTACCAAAATTAATAGTACTGAAACTGAACCATCTGTGGTTTCAATCATGCAAAACCTTCAAGAACGGAGGTCATATAGAAGATGTTTATACCCAAATCTAAAAGATTCGGCTTCTCTTTACTTATATGTGTTTGTAAAAGTATGAAAATAAAATTAAATCTTACAACTGTTTCGGTACTGGTTATTTTGTCGCATATAGTATAATCTTATATATTCTAACACGACTATAGCAAGTGTTGAAAACTTGAGTTGAAGAATATTCGTGTTCCTCTAGTAACACAACGTTAACCTCATACAGCCGACCGAACGTTAACAAACATAGGCGTTTCCGGTTGAATAGTAACTCATTTTATAAATTTACCTTGAAACAATGGACAAAATAATCGCTCAAAGATGAACAGTAAGTCTTTCTGTACGGAACACAGAAGTGTATCGAGGCTTACTAGACTTAACGACACTGCATAAAGCATTAGTAACTCTGTTAAGGTAGCCATAGATTAGTAAAACAATGGACAAAAGACCGGCTCAAAGATTAACAGTAAGCATTTCTGTACGGAACACAGAAAAGTATCGAAGGTTACTACAATTAACGTCTCTGCATTAAACCATTAGTAACTCTGTAAAGGTAGCCATAGATTAGTAAAACAATTGACAAAATAACGACTCAAAGATTAACAGTAAGCATTTCTGTACGGAACACAGAAGTGTATCGAGGCTTACTAGACTTAACGACACTGCATAAAGCATTAGTAACTCTGTTAAGGTAGCCATAGATTAGTAAAACAATGGACAAAAGACCGGCTCAAAGATGAACAGTAAGTCTTTCTGTACGGAACACAGAAGTCTATCGAAGCTTACTAGACTTAACGACACTGCATAAAGCATTAGTAACTCTGTTAAGGTAGCCATAGATTAGTAAAACAATGGACAAAAGACCGGCTCAAAGATTAACAGTAAGCATTTCTGTACGGAACACAGAAAAGTATCGAAGGTTACTACAATTAACGTCTCTGCATTAAACCATTAGTAACTCTGTAAAGGTAGCCATAGATTAGTAAAACAATTGACAAAATAACGACTCAAAGATTAACAGTAAGCATTTCTGTACGGAACACAGAAGTGTATCGAGGCTTACTAGACTTAACGACACTGCATAAAGCATTAGTAACTCTGTTAAGGTAGCCATAGATTAGTAAAACAATGGACAAAAGACCGGCTCAAAGATGAACAGTAAGTCTTTCTGTACGGAACACAGAAGTCTATCGAAGCTTACTAGACTTAACGACACTGCATAAAGCATTAGTAACTCTGTTAAGGTAGCCATAGATTAGTAAAACAATGGACAAAAGACCGGCTCAAAGATTAACAGTAAGCATTTCTGTACGGAACACAGAAAAGTATCGAAGGTTACTACAATTAACGTCTCTGCATTAAACCATTAGTAACTCTGTAAAGGTAGCCATAGATTAGTAAAACAATGGACAAAATAACGACTCAAAGATTAACAGTAAGCATTTCTGTACGGAACACAGAAGTGTATCGAAGCTTACTAGACTTAACGGTTCTGCATAAACCATTAGTAACTCTGTTAAGGTAGCCATAGATTAGTAAAACAATGGACAAAAGACCGGCTCAAAGATGAACAGTAAGTCTTTCTGTACGGAACACAGAAGTCTATCGAAGCTTACTAGACTTAACGACACTGCATAAAGCATTAGTAACTCTGTTAAGGTAGCCATAGATTAGTAAAACAATGGACAAAAGACCGGCTCAAAGATTAACAGTAAGCATTTCTGTACGGAACACAGAAAAGTATCGAAGGTTACTACAATTAACGTCTCTGCATTAAACCATTAGTAACTCTGTAAAGGTAGCCATAGATTAGTAAAACAATGGACAAAATAACGACTCAAAGATTAACAGTAAGCATTTCTGTACGGAACACAGAAGTGTATCGAAGCTTACTAGACTTAACGGTTCTGCATAAACCATTATTAACTCTGTTAAGGAAGCCATAGATTAGTAAAACAATGGACAAAAGACCGGCTCAAAGATTAACGGTAAGCATTTCTGTACGGAACACAGAAGTGTATCGAAGCTTACTACAATTAACGTCTCTGCATTAAACCATTAGTAAATCTGATAAGGTAGCCATAGATTAGTAAAACAATGGACTAAATAACGACTCAACGATTAACAGTAAGCATTTCTATACGGAAAACAGAAGTGTATCGAAGCTTACTAGACTTAACTTCTCTGCATAAACCATTATTATTAACTCTGTTAAGGAAGCCATAGATTAGTAAAACAATGGACAAAATAAAGACTCAATGATTAACAGTAAGCCTTTCTGTACGGAATATAGAAGTGTATATAAGCTTACTAGAACTAACGTCTCTGCATAAACCTTTAGTAACTGTGTTAAGGTAGTCATAGATTAGTAAAACAATGGACAAAATAACGGCTCAGAGGTTGACAGTAAGCCTTTCTGTACGGAACACAGAAGTGTATCGAAGCTTACTAGACTTAACGGTTCTGCATAAAACCATTAGTAACTCTGTTAAGGTAGCCATAGATTAGTAAAACGTAATTAACAACAAAATCACAGAGTAAAACAGTTGAGTCTGTGTTTACTTAAAAGCTTGCCAAAGCACCACGTAAAACATTTCCATAACTATATGAAGCAACTGTGGCGTAATGTTTATTTTTAAATAAATAAAACCTCTAAACCACAAATAACAATTTATTTAAACCTTATGTACATTTCGATTGCCCAGCAATCATCTTCAGAGGTATTTAAAAAATACAACTAACTTTAAACAACGTAATACAACAAATATATAGGCTTAAACCGGCAACTACTTCGCCACGCCCCTTATTTAAAAAACTAGTACGACCCAGTATCACGTTGCAGTAAATTCCCCCTCTACAACTTGGTCCGGTCTTCCCCCTCTCGTGGTGAAGAGTTACCGTTACAACTATTTCAATTTTACTAAAAAACAATAATATTCCTTATTAACAAAGTTATAACTATCTCCTAATTAATGAATATAACTGAGATTTAGGGATAGGCCCTTTATCACAATTTAATAAATTAAATTATATGACGAAAATAATTTATTAAATTGTGATAAAGGGCCTATCCCTAAATCTCAGTTATATTCATTAATTAGGAGATAGTTATAACTTTGTTAATAAGGAATATTATTGTTTATTAGTAAAATTGAAATAGTTGTAACGGTAACTCTTCACCACGAGAGGGGGAAGACCGGACCAAGTTGTAGAGGGGGAATTTACTGCAACGTGATTGGTCGTACTAGTTTTTTAAATAAGGGGCGTGGCGAAGTAGTTGCCGGTTTAAGCCTATATATTTGTTGTATTACGTTGTTTAAAGTTAGTTGTATTTTTTAAATACCTCTGAAGATGATTGCTGGGCAATCGAAATGTACATAAGGTTTAAATAAAATGTTATTTGTGGTTTAGAGGTTTTATTTATTTAAAAATAAAACATTTCCACATTTTCAACCAATTCTGAACATTTTTCCTGGTGGGAGAAAATACGAATTTTATGAAATGTTGGATTATGAAACCTATATTTTATCGGGGCATGAACTTTGTTAAATTCTTATGTTCACAGCGTGAATATCGATTCAATCAATGCAGATTAAACAGCACAATATCCTGTTTCAGTTTATTTCAAAATAAAATTCGTAGAAAAGTTAAACTGACCCTACTCGAACGTTTGGAGAGGTAAAGCTTGATCACTGAGTGTCCTGGACATCTCGAACAGTGTGCAGAGTACCACTCTTGAACTCACTGCCCCCTAGATACACACTGAGAAAATACAGCCCTTTGTTAGAAAACGTTTTAAAACAGTTTATTATGTATTATTTTTATATCCTTTAAGTCTATATAATCAAGCAGTTAGCAGTTCTAAATAGGACACTCTTGACTCCTGCTACCCTGGCTGGCCAATGCTTTGTGCACTGTAGCGTGTCTAGTTATCCTAGGTAGCGAGTATACACCTCTCCCCAGCCCGGTGAAGAGTTGGCCTACTTCAGGTAGGAAAACTCAGGAATCAGATACCATATTACTTCCCATTTTCAGGTAACAACCACTTTCCTTATTTCCACGGTTGGACCTAACATTCGCGACATAACGGCCCATTGTTAACCGTCGTAACGTAACGGTCGGGACTTATCAGTTGGGACTTAACGGCGGGGACGTAACGGTTGGGCGTAAATCTTTTGTGACACGGTTGGGGGCATAACAGTTGGGCGTAACGGCTGTAGACGTAACGGCTTGGGCGTAACTGTTGGGAACGTAATGGTTGGGGAGTAACGGTTGGGGTGTAACGGATGAAGGCGTAACAATTGGAAGCGTAACTGTTGGGAACGTAACGGTTGGGGACGTAACGGTTAGAGTGTAACGGTTGGGGCGTAGCGGTTTGGGCGTAACTGTTAGGAACGTAACGGTTGGGGACGTAACGGTTGGGGACGTAACTGTTGGGGTGTAACGGTTGGGGCGTAGTGATTTAAGCGAAACGGCTGGAGACGTAACAATTGGGTCAGGCGTACCGGCTGGAGAGGTAACGGTTCGGGCGTAACGGTCGGGACTTATCAGTTGGGACGTAACGGTCGGGACGTAACGGTTGGGCGTAAGTCTTTGGGGACACGGTTGGGGGCATAACAGTTGGGCGTAACGGCTGGAGACGTAACGGGTTGGGCGTAACTGTTGGGAACGTAATGGTTGGGGGGAACGGTTGGGGTGTAACGGATGAAGGCGTAGCTATTGTAGGCGTAACTGTTGGGAATGTAACGGTTGGGGACGTAATGGTTGGGGTGTAACGGTTGGGGCGTAACAGTAGGGGTGTAGTGATTTAGGCGCAACGGCTGGAGACATAACGGTTGGGGCGTAACTGTTGTGAACGTAACGGCTGGAGAGGTAACGAATCAGGCGTAACGGCTGAAGGCGTAACGGTTGGAGGCGTAACTGTTAGGAACGTAACGGTTGGGGAATGTAACGGTTGGTTTGTGACGGTTGGGGCGTAGCGGTTCAGGCGTAACGGGTGGAGAGGTAACGAATCGGGCGTAACGGCTGGAGACGTATCGGTTTGGGCGTTACTCTTGGGAACGTAACAGTTGTGGACGTAACAGTTGGGGCGTAGTGATTTGGGTGTAACGGCTGGAGGCGTAACGGTTGGGGGCGGAACATTTGGGGACGTAACGGTTGGACATATTTCTTGGGTGTGTACGGGTTGTGACGTAACATTTGGACGTAACGGAGGAGACGTAACGATTCATGCGTAATGGTTGGGTGTGATGGTTAGGTGCGTAACGATTCGGGACGTAACGTTTGGGGCGTAACGGTTGGGGCGTAACGGTTTGGGTGGAACGGTTGGACATATTTGTTGGGTCCGTACGGATTGTGACGTAACGGATGAGGCGTAACGATTCTTGCGTAATGGTTGGGTGTGATGGTTAGGTGCGTAATGATTCGGGACGTAACGGTTGGGGCGTAACGGTTGGGGCGTAACGGTTTGGGTGGAACGGTTGGACATATTTGTTGGGTCCGTACGGATTGTGACGTAACGGATGAGGCGTAACGATTCTTGCGTAATGGTTGGGTGTGATGGTTAGGTGCGTAATGATTGGGGGTGTAACGATTGGAAGCGTAACGGTTGGACTTTACTTATCCTACCTTACTTATCGGAGTGTAACCGATGGACACATGTTTACGGCCCCGAAAGAGTTTAGGACTACTATATTTGTGAAACCTTGCACCTGAGATGTCAAGATACTCATTTATTCAATTCAGGAGTTGTATTTCCCTACCCTAATCTTACCTACATGCAAGCAATCCTTTGCTACACTTTCGAAGTCATAATAGCCACCCTGGCTGTTCGTCTCGAAGCTACAAACAAAGCGATTCCCAATAATCTGAATGCGGTCATGGTCTGAGAAGGAGTTTCAATTCCGGTATTTTTATAAGATAAATGGATTCACAGCCTATGTGGATCTCAAGAGGCAAAGAAACAGACGTTTTAATTAATTCCTGAGGGAATTGTGTTATAAAGTTTACACGAGATTTCAACAACAAAATTGGATCTATTTCCATGCTGATCCTGTCGCTTTCGGCAAGTTGTGAGCTTCTGCATGGGCAGCGACTGCTTCAAGAATTAAGGTCGTCCATTCGTGCTGCCACAACTGTCAACAGTCCCTCATGATCAGTAGGTCAGAAGCATGAAATACCTAGACAATATTCCACTCTATTGGATACAAAGTTTTGAAGAGTGACTTTTACGCGTTTCGGGACTACAGTACTTATTTCGCATCACTACACTTCGTATTATACTATCGTTCACTGGCAAATTAATTTTATTTATATTTGTACTTAGACCTATATTGAGAATAGGACTAGGCTCGGACACTGAAGACTTTCACTTTACACCTGTATACGTTAGCGCCAACACTTGGAAACCTTACTTAAGAAATAGTTTGCCCCCCCCCCCTATTAAACTCTAGGCAACAGCTTTGTTTTTGTCACATGCCTAACCCATTCTTCAAAACAACTGCATAATTTAACTATATGTTTACTTTCATACCTAATTTCTAATTTTTGTGCCTACTTTTTAATTTTTGCGCAAACAAAACGTTTCTTACAACAAAACAGACGTCAGAATTAAAGTTATTTATGAAACAGCCATGGAGTATAAAATACAAAATGTGAGGTGTTGAAAACACGTGGCAAATTAGTCTAGCGAGTAAAGCCCTTGTCTAATAACCTAAAGATCATGGATTATATTCGCGATAGCGTTCTGGGTTTTACGTCACCAAGGCCGACTCGACTGTGACAAAAACCGTTTACCAAATAATGGCCAGTTGAAGCATAGGGTTTGGTCACAGATAGAATACCGTATATTTCAAGAAACAAAGCCTACACATCTAGATTCTCTAAAGTCACGTATAACGCAGCAATTACTCTTATAATTATGCATTTTGTTATGTTTCCGATTTTTGGAATAAATAGAGTCGCCTGTTTCAATTTTTTTTTTTTTTTTACTTGATGGTAATACGTTTATTTAAATATTAATTCCATAATTAAATTTAATGAATTAATTGTAGTTTTATATGGGTTAAAACTTTTCAAAAAAGGGAGCAAGGTATACAATATAGCTATTTCATCCCATTTGGCTTTAAACAAGGGGTAACATATGATATCATAAGATCGCTGATTTCATGTTATGGTTATGTGGTGAAGCAGCTGTTTTAACGCATAGGTCATTTTTTTATATATATAAATTATAATTATTTAATAAAAGTAACTAAAGTAAAACTTGTCTTTATTGACGTAAGTAGAAACTTTAAACAAATTATGTTTTACTTTACTTGTCGTAGGTTTAATTCTAAAACTTTAGAAAATAATGTTTTTTAAATATGTGTTTTGGGAAACAATTCTTGGTAATCTTTGTATTTGAAGCAAAGCATTTTGAATATATTTTAATCACACTTTAACTTTTGAATAATATTTTCATGTATATAAAGTAAGCAGGCACAGATGCGCGTGCGAGTCCGAAGGTAGAATACGTTTTTGGCCGTTGATTTACATTATAAATTCGTGCTTTTTAAAACCGAATAAAGCAATTTAAACTGTTATATAAAGGTCTGAAAGAAACACCCTTTAAATAAAGTTCCCTTTTGAGAAAATGTTAATAAAAATATTAATATTAAATGTTTAACTTTGAGAAAGGGCGCGCTACAGAGGAGTGTTCGGCCTAAACAAAGTATAATGCAAACTGCTGATTTAATCTCAATGGCCAATCAACTGTAAAAACGTTTTTTTTTAAATTTTAACTAAGTCACACTGAAAAAAAGCTTGTCTCCATTTCTCACGGTTTTAACAATAACTTGTAATATGAAAAAACTTGAGTGGGCGTGAATACACGATTAATCCATTACTCAAATGTTGGTAAAAAAAAGTCAACTTTTGCAAAGTACAAAGCTTGAGGGCCTTTTATCGTTTGAAATGTATTATTTTAATAAAGTTTTTATAGATATATGTTTAATTGAAACAAGTAATAAAAAAATCTTTTAAAGACATATTCTAGTTAGGTGAACAAAGACATTTTATTTTAGTTACTTTTTAATAAATAATTGCAATTAATACAAAAAAAAGCAACATAACGTATGCGTTAAAACAGCTACCACATAACCTATAACATAAAATCAGCTGTTTAATGAAATCATATGTAGGCAAGTGGGACGAAATAACTATATCTCATACCTTACCCCTTTTTTGATGATTCTTTCCCATATAAAACTAAAATTCATTCATTAAATATAATTGTTTAGTTGGTTAACGAATTTATTATTAGTAAAAACTGTATTAACATCAATTGTTATGCACTATAAGTTTCAAAAAGTATTTTTTAACTTAAGTGGATGAATAAAAAATTTGAAAAAGAAACTTTTATATACAAAGCTAGTGTGAGCTAATAGAAGGAATTGAAAACACGTTACACACGGAAAGTCGAGTCTAGTTTTAAAAAACATTTTTATGTAGAACAAGATACGAGGCTCGGAAATTCAACCCGTTTAAATATTGGATTTCGTGATTGTGAGTGATTGTTCTTTGATAGGAGAACCTTATTGTAACATTTATTATAGGAGTTTATTTCTACAAAGGCAATAAAGGAACTCGAGTCTGACGTAAGGATGTCTTCTGACACAGACGGACACCCATATTGTAAATCAAAAGAAAACATGTAGTGTGCGAGAACACGCGACAGTCATCCAGGACCTCGTTTGTCCCGTCGTTTTATTCTTTGAAGAATATGTCACGTGTTTTGTTAATAATTCTAGTAAAGAGGAGTGAATAGCGACCATTGATTCGGAAGCGTTTAGAATGTTTTAATTTTATTTTTCGCAGGAAAGCATTCATTGCTTAAGAAACCCAAAGTGACATTTCTTTATGACCATTACTAAGCTCTGTTAGGTACTAGGTTCCTGGTTCTTGTAGTGTCGTGTTTAATATGTTGTCCATCTTCTAACAATCTCGGTTTTGTTTGTTTCAGGCTTACTCCGAACTTGCAGATTACTTTTGGACGCACAATCCTTACACTCCCTAGCTATAGTACCTGGCATTGTACATAGGTAAGTCCATGTTCCCACATCTATTTCCAAGATTTTAATGCATTGAAATACCTCCAGATTTCCAGCTGTATCTTGAATGAGTTCAGCCAATGACGTCATACTTGTTCCATTCCTTGCTCGTTTAATAACTTTTATGTATTTAAATACTAACGTTAGATTTAAATATACCTAGAATAGCTTTTATATGCATTGGGCCTTCCATATGAGTAGATCTAACTTTAGCTCGCATACACATTAACGGTTGCTTTCATATATACGTGGCTTTAAAGTGACCTTACCTTGGTTTCCTACACATTTTACGTAAGCCCTAAATATATCTCATCTTAGTTTTCGTATAAATGTTCCCCTTATCTCTATAAATAAATGTAACCTTAGCTTTCATAGCTTTAAACAACTTTAACTATATTGGACCTTAATTTTTTTTCAACATTTAACGATATTTTTAAATGGATCTTACCTTATTTTTCATATAGATTTGCTTCATCTTTAAATATATTTGACCTTTGCATTCATATTCTTATGACGATAGCCTTAACTATATTGGACCTTAATTTTTATATATATTTGACGATACCTTTAAATGGATTTTACCTTATAAAATCAAATAGAAACTTTTAACTGGGTATTCCGATGCTTCCCACAGTTTTTTAAAGGATGCGCTTTTTCAGGCCTGTTTGAATTAAATGTTTTCCCGGCCAACGGAAACATCTTTCTCATAAACCGGTTATGATTGAATGTTATCTTCTTATTTTAATTTCAGTTTGTCTTTCTCCCTCTATGTCTCTAAATACGTGACATCATAGTCTTCAGTAGTGCGGGCAACTGCGCCTTTATAGAAAGATTCATATGAATTGTCGATATTAAAGAAACTATCCATTCCTGTGGGACCTCCATTCCTGTGCCACGGAGACAATATTGAAGCAGCTTCGGGAGGCTTTCTCACAGCTTTTCCGCTGGGATGTAACCCTTAACAGTTGCTATTCAATGTTAAACAGTTTCTACACATCTTGTTAACAGCACCCCCTTTAACTTCTCCAGCGATCCCTTTGTGCGTAGCCGTACAGGATGGTCTAGGTAGTGTCTATACTAGCCGTATACTTCTTCTGTTTGGAAGTCTAATATGTCCACTCAGGGTGTTTAAGAATTCCTATCAATTTTGTACGCAATTACGTTTTCTTGCCGTGTACATAAACAGGTTTCCTGTCGTTGTATTAGGTTTTCAGCTGTTTACAAAATTGTTTTCTTGTCGTTTAATTAAATTTTAGCCGTTTACACAAGTACGTTTTTGGCGACTAAATGAAACATACCTAAAATACATACATTTATAACTCATAAAAGTATTGATTTAAAACATCTTAACTTAAATATGTACAGTGTATAAAGCTACATAGCATACATGATGAAACAGCAGTTTTACCAGCTGTACAACAGGTCTACAATATAAAATCAGCTGCTGTTTGAAACCATATGTTATCACTTAATTTAAGCTAAAATAGATGTATACAGCGCTGCGTTGAAGCTTGATTATGTCAGCTTGACACCAAGTCGAAGATTTCCCCTTACATTTTCATGTTCAGGCTCAGCCAACAAATAGGCTATTCACTTCAAAAATTAAATTATCAGACTTTGGGGAGTTTTAAATGTTATTATAGGATCATAGAGCTGCTCTGTGTCACTCTCGATAAAATTGTGTAACAAAACAGAGGTTTGGGCAGGCACTAATTGTTTATACATGGAAACAGGAAGTCACGAGCCTTTTGTTGTAATAAACAGATTTAATCGTAGCCAACAATTATCTCAGTTGATCTTGGGAAGTTACGTGCTGTCTGAACTCCCCTTGATCCTACACAATACCGGAAGCGAATTATAAACGGCGTGCTTCAACTTGGGGTGGTTCCCCGTAGGATGTTTGTTTGTGGCAGCTCCTTTTAAAGGCTTAGAAAGCTGCTGCCAAGATTTCTGTTGTTTTTATTTCCATCTCTTAGCTCAAACTGTTTTATATATACATACATATATATATATATATATATATATATATATATATATATATATATATATATTTGTAGATTATGCAACACTGTTTTCTTGTATACACTTATCACTTTCACTTATGTACTTAAACAAGAATCTTGTTTAAGTACATAAGTGAAAGTGATATATATATATATATATATATATATATATATATATATATATATATATGTTGTACAAATCTTCAATTCTTAATAAAATACGTTATTATTCGTCTAATCAAGTTCAAATACATTTTTAAAAATCTATAGTCGATGACACTTTATGTTATTACAGTTTTTTCAAATACTTATTTAATAGTTGAATTATAAAAATTTAGGGGTCCAGGTCAGATTCAAACTGAATATCTTCATGCTTAAAATTTAGCGCTTTGGCACTGAGTCAACTCTCCTACAGCTAGAAATGTACTTCTCAAATATGTATATAAATTTTTTTTTACCAACCCCTCCCCCTGGTTGTCGTCGAAACTTCCATTGCACAATCTTGAATTGTTGCCATGGTTACAACACAATATCATAAATAATGATTTAGGATTAAAAATGAATGAAAAGAATTAATTAAAAAAACAAACTGTATTAACGGTAACGAACCTTGCTTCACAAATGGATAATGCGAAAGGAAAGTGAAAAGAA
>JBAIZL010000005.1:27711074-27741074 GCA_036971475.1 Prosapia bicincta
TACACGGGACCTATATTTCATCTTCAGAGGAAGTAGCTATAATACTCTTGTAATTCTATACGGGGCCTATATTTCATCTTCAGAGGAAGTAGCTATAATACTCTTGTAATACTATACGGGGCCTATATTTCATCTTCAGAGGAAGTAGCTATAATACTCTTGTAATACTAGACGGGGCCTATATTTCATCTTCAGAGGAAGTAGCTATAATACTCTTGTAATACTAGACGAGGCCTATATTTCATCTTCAGAGGAAGTAGCTATAATACTCTTGTAATTCTATACGGGGCCTATATTTCATCTTCAGAGGAAGTAGCTATAATACTCTTGTAATACTACACGGGGCCTATATTTCATCTTCAGAGGAAGTAGCTATAATACTCTTGTAATACTACACGGGGCCTATATTTCATCTTCAGAGGAAGTAGCTATAATACTCTTGTAATACTATACGGGGCCTATATTTCATCTTCAGAGGAAGTAGCTATAATACTCTTGTAATTATATACGGGGCCTATATTTCATCTTCAGAGGAAGTAGCTATAATACTCTTGTAATACTATACGGGGCCTATATTTCATCTTCAGAGGAAGTAGCTATAATACTCTTGTAATTATATACGGGGCCTATATTTCATCTTCAGAGGAAGTAGCTATAATACTCTTGTAATACTATACGGGGCCTATATTTCATCTTCAGAGGAAGTAGCTATAATACTCTTGTAATACTAGACGGGGCCTATATTTCATCTTCAGAGGAAGTAGCTATAATACTCTTGTAATACTATACGGGGCCTATATTTCATCTTCAGAGGAAGTAGCTATAATACTCTTGTAATACTAGACGAGGCCTATATTTCATCTTCAGAGGAAGTAGCTATAATACTCTTGTAATACTATACGGGGCCTATATTTCATCTTCAGAGGAAGTAGCTATAATACTCTTGTAATACTATACGGGGCCTATATTTCATCTTCAGAGGAAGTAGCTATAATACTCTTGTAATACTATACGGGGCCTATATTTCATCTTCAGAGGAAGTAGCTATAATACTCTTGTAATACTATACGGGGCCTATATTTCATCTTCAGAGGAAGTAGCTATAATACTCTTGTAATACTAGACGAGGCCTATATTTCATCTTCAGAGGAAGTAGCTATAATACTCTTGTAATACTATACGGGGCCTATATTTCATCTTCAGAGGAAGTAGCTATAATACTCTTGTAATACTACACGGGGCCTATATTTCATCTTCAGAGGAAGTAGCTATAATACTCTTGTAATACTACACGGGGCCTATATTTCATCTTCAGAGGAATTAGCTATAATACTCTTGTAGTATTTTCCTCTGAAGATGATTGCATTGAATTCAAAATATACATCAGGGTTTTTTTTAAATTATAAGAAATTACTGAGTGAATGCTTTTAATACACTCAGTTACGCAATAATTACTTATAATTAAGTTAGGGAATTCAAGATGACTCCAACAAGCAACTTACATAAGCGAAACTTAATAAAACCCAATGGATGTTTATAGAACGACTTGATTGGAGAGTACTTCATTAGCTTAGTACTTCTGAATCCTGCTTAGCAATATATACTGAATCCTGCATTAGTGTTAAGTTAGCTACCCACATGCGTATTGTGATGGAGTCAGCTCGCCAGAGGATGGGTGCCTCGGCTGCTAGGCGAGTTCTGGGGGCCCAGACCCAGGGACACGCTAAGAGTAGATTATTAGCTTGGTACATGGATAATCTATCATGAATCCTGCACTAGTGTTACATTTACTACCCGCGTGCGCATTGTGAGGAAGGCAGCTTGCCAGAAGATGGCTGCCACGACGGTTCGGTGAATTCTGGGGGCCCAGACCCGAAGGCACGCTAAGAGTACATTATTAGCTTGGTACATGGATAATCTATCATGAATCCTGCACTAGTGTTACATTTACTACCCGCGTGCGCATTGTGAGGAAGGCAGCTTGCCAGAGGATGGCTGCCACGACTGCTCTGCGAGTTCTTGGGCCCCAGACGTGGAGAGCCAATGGGCAAAAACATGTTTATCGTGCTCTAAACCATCATAGAGTCGGTCTGTACAGATTGTAACTCGAAACTTATAAAACGAAATTATTGACATGCATAGAATTTTTTATTGTTGTAATCTATAAACGGAATGCAGAATAGGTGTCGATATATCTGCCCTGCTGCACTGTTGAAGCAGAGAACATAGACCCGCTGTGTACATTACAACTGACGTGTATACAAATATGCTTTTAAAGTAAATAGCGTCAATAAAGCCAACTGTCATTGTGTCAGGACTGAATAATGTATCGGCTCGTGGGCTGACGAGCTGTTATGTGGTGCGTCTGTCTTGGAATGCCCGTCACAGCGCTACTGTATCAGGCGGTACTCGATAAAATATATCAATTGCAAGTTACATCTTTCCTACTATTTAGGAATATTGGTATTAAAAATCAGGTAGCTTGTCTTTTTAAAAAATGAAGGATAGTACCATAATAGAACCGAGGAATTATAATCGAGAATGAAAGCGTGTTGGATAAAAAAAAACCACCACAAAACATAATTTATATATAATACTCAAATATAAAATATTAATATATATATATATATATATATATATATATTTATATATATATATATATATATATATATATATATATATATATATATATTATAACGTTCCTACTCTAACCGTACTTCAGGATATTTGACTCTTAGGATATCAAGTTGATAACGCAGCTACTTGCTTTTACAATAACTGATTTATTATAATTCTCATTTCAAACGTTAGCATTTATAGGTAGTTACATAAGATTAGTTTTAACTAATTCTACTTTGCCGGTGGGCATTAGGACTCTTATTTTTTTATTAAATTAACAATTCTATTTAAACAATCCTTAATTATCTTAAGGCTTGTATAGGTTACTGCACCTGGTTTGATCAATAATATATTTGAATAAATTATTAGTGTTTAAAAAATTAATATAAAGTTTAAATGGTTCTTAATATTTTTTTACTTTAAAGAGTTGGCTTTAAATTTAAGATAAATTATTAATTTTTACTTGTGTAGTTCTCTGTTTCACTTCATTGGACATAAATTCACTTATTCACAGATCTCTTCGATTTCACTTCCTCTTTTCACTTGAAATGTTTCTTTGCTAGAACTGACTTTATTAAATCACTCCACTATTTAACTCCTCTCACCATTCAACTATCACCTTTATTTAACGTCACGTACTACTTTTCTATCTCCCTCACTTAATATAGCTCATTACTTAATAATCTCCCTTATTTAATCTCACTTATTACCCTTTAATCTCACTCATTTATTTCCCTTTTTATTTAATAATCTCCCTTATTCAACCGGTTTATCATTTATTCAATAGTTATGTTGAGTGCTCGAATAAACATGAAAAGATTTTTGTATTTTCCAGGGTCCAAAATCCTGTCACCCTTCGTAATGGCTATCCGTCCAACTTACGCAACGGTTTAACAATCCTAGAGTGTATTCCTCCTAGAGGGAACCTTTGAGCCATAAAGTATCTGAGATAATACTGATTGTCCAAGTACCAAACTAGTAACAGAAATATAAAATTAGTGTCGCGTGAAGTGCGGGATAAAATCCTGTCACCCTTCGTAATGTCTATCAATCTCCGTCCAACTTACGCAACGGTTTAACAATCCTAGAGTGTATTCCTCCTAGAGGGAACCTTTGAGCCATATAGTATCTGAGATAATACTGATTGTCCAAGTACCAAACTAGTAACAGAAATATAAAATTAGTGTCGCGTGAAGTGCGGGATAAAAACCTGCCACCCTTCGTAATGGCTATCAATCTCCGTCCAACTTACGCAACGGTTTAACAATCCTAGAGTGTATTCCTCCTAGAGGGAACCTTTGAGCCATATAGTATCTGAGATAATACTGATTGTCCAAGTACCAAACTAGTAACAGAAATATAAAATTAGTGTCGCGTGAAGAGCGGGAAAAAAACCTGCCACCCTTCGTAATATCTATCAATCTCCGTCCAACTTACGCAACGGTTTAACAATCCTAGAGTGTATTCCTCCTAGAGGGAACCTTTGAGCCATATAGTATCTGAGATAATACTGATTGTCCAAGTACCAAACTAGTAACAGAAATATAAAATTAGTGTCGCGTGAAGTGCGGGAAAAAAACCTGCCACCCTTCGTAATGTCTATCAATCTCCGTCCAACTTACGCAACGGTTTAACAATCCTAGAGTGTATTCCTCCTAGAGGGAACCTTTGAGCCATATAGTATCTGAGATAATACTGATTGTCCAAGTACCAAACTAGTAACAGAAATATAAAATTAGTGTCGCGTGAAGTGCGGGATAAAAACCTGCCACCCTTCGTAATGGCTATCAATCTCCGTCCAACTTACGCAACGGTTTAACAATCCTAGAGTGTATTCCTCCTAGAGGGAACCTTTGAGCCATATAGTATCTGAGATAATACTGATTGTCCAAGTACCAAACTAGTAACAGAAATATAAAATTAGTGTCGCGTGAAGTGCGGGATAAAAACCTGCCATCCTTCGTAATGGCTATCAATCTCCGTCCAACTTACGCAACGGTTTAACAATCCTAGAGTGTATTCCTCCTAGAGGGAACCTTTGAGCCATATAGTATCTGAGATAATACTGATTGTCCAAGTACCAAACTAGTAACAGAAATATAAAATTAGTGTCGCGTGAAGTGCGGGATAAAAACCTGCCACCCTTCGTAATGGCTATCAATCTCCGTCCAACTTACGCAACGGTTTAACAATCCTAGAGTGTATTTCCTCCTAGAGGGAACCTTTGAGCCATACAGTATCTGAGATAATACTGATTGTCCAAGTACCAAACTAGTAACAGAAATATAAAATTAGTGTCGCGTGAAGTGCGGGATAAAAACCTGCCACCCTTCGTAATGGCTATCAATCTCCGTCCAACTTACGCAACGGTTTAACAATCCTAGAGTGTATTCCTCCTAGAGGGAACCTTTGAGCCATATAGTATCTGAGATAATACTGATTGTCCAAGTACCAAACTAGTAACAGAAATATAAAATTAGTGTCGCGTGAAGTGCGGGAAAAAAACCTGCCACCCTTCGTAATGTCTATCAATCTCCGTCCAACTTACGCAACGGTTTAACAATCCTAGAGTGTATTCCTCCTAGAGGGAACCTTTGAGCCATATAGTATCTGAGATAATACTGATTGTCCAAGTACCAAACTAGTAACAGAAATATAAAATTAGTGTCGCGTGAAGTGCGGGATAAAAACCTGCCACCCTTCGTAATGGCTATCAATCTCCGTCCAACTTACGCAACGGTTTAACAATCCTAGAGTGTATTTCCTCCTAGAGGGAACCTTTGATCCATATAGTATCTGAGATAATACTGATTGTCCAAGTACCAAACTAGTAACAGAAATATAAAATTAGTGTCGCGTGAAGTGCGGGATAAAAGACCCTGCCAAGAAACCTCTATCATAACTCATGCAAGACCTCTTGATGGCACGAGTGTCGTTATGCTAAGGATCAAGAAGGACCTTACAAATATCTTATCGAGTTTACTAACTAGCGTATTTTATAATTGGGTATCACCAGTGTGACGTATGGAATGCAGGTGGTTGACATTTGTGTAAGATTATATACACAGACTTGGTACAGCGCAAACTTAAATGCTGCATAATGCACAAATTTAGGAAACGTGAAGTCTAGCCTGGTGGAGCTAATAATGTGCTGTAATGTGGGCTACGTCTGCATTATACAAGATGTAACTACTGACATAAAATTAACATAACCCATGCGTTAAAAAATCTGTTCCACCATATAAAATGAAACATAGAATCAGCTGTTTTAGGATATTCATATGCTATTACTTATTTTGACCCAAATGGGAAAAAATAACTTTATTGCAAAACTTGCCCTTTTTGTAAAATATTTTACTCTCATATAAAACTAAAATTAATTCATTAAATTTAATTAGTAAAATTAAATTTGAAAAAACTTTATTAACATTAAGTGCCATCTACAAGTTTTAAATTGTTTGAACTTGAGTGGGTGAATAAAAAGTATTTTATTACGATTTAAAAACAGGATATACATATAAAAGAAGTGTTGAACTAATAGAAGGAATTGGTCAAGGATCCCCAAAACGATAGAAGCTTTGGACCTTAAAGATCAATCCAGTGGTATCCCAAAAGTCATGTCTCTACATGCGGTATAAGTAAGTATATAGTATACGGAAAAAGTGTCACTACTTACTCTAACTCCCCACGCTATATCTTTAGGCCTCTTCCTTATCCATCGTCCTACAATAGACTTTCTATTAAAGTGTCTTGATGAGAAAGTCCTTTCATAAAGAAAGGTTTAATTAGAACCTCCATCCTGCAGCACCTTGTCAAAACATTAACGCCCAACACCGATTTAGCTGGGGAGAAAATTGTGAAGGTAATTTAGTTTACGTTTATTGTTCTAAAAATGACGAGAGAGAGAAAACTTTTACCCAAATTGTAAATGCTAAAATACCTTTTAAAGTTTCTTTTAAAAATATACAATTTGAACATTACAAAATATAAGTAAAATTTGAACGTTGAATCAGGTTTTATGTATTTTGTATAAAAGGTAAATATTTACTTTATCTTAGTGTTACTATAAAAACGTTGGAAAATCCCCAACACCACAAAAATAACCTGTCTGGAACCTTGTAACAAGACCCTCTGATGATCTTAGGGTATAGACATGTACATAGGTGTTTAACCTTAGGTAACTAGTTACTTTGTATTATTTTTGTGGTGTTAGGGCTTATGCCAATATTTTTATTGTAACATATTACAACCCTGGGATCTTTATATTGTATTTTTACTTGATGTTATAATGTAGAATCTGTAATTCCCTAACTGTGCGACTTTGGACAATTCGGTGTGTATGTTATTAACAATTAATTTAACCTCGCATAATTTAAATATTTCCAGGTAATAATAACTTCACAACGTTACGGATGAGGCGATTCCCTAAAATTTTCCATTCTAACGTTTCTCTTTCGATTCTCTATTCTTTCAAGTTATATAGGCCTACATGATATTCTCTAATAATGAATTTAGTTACCATCTTGGTCATTAGGTGAAGCCTTTTAAAAATTGCGTTTTATGTATAGGCTAAATTAAAATGTAATATAGTAATGAAGTAAGTTACACAAACCGTTCATCCTTTATTTAGAAGTAGGAATTTCTGAAAGTATGGTAAACATATCGAATAAAAATAATGGTTTATTTAAAGTTACAAATGTGAACTTCAGTTCCCAATTACAATATAATTTCAGTAAAAGTCATTTCAGTTTGTATGACTGCAGAAATTAGAACTACTTTTTCTTCCTGTTTTGTTTTGACATGTATGAAGTGGTTGGAGGACATAGATGGGGGGAGAAAGAGAGAGAGAGAGAGAGAGAGAGAGAGAGAGAGAGACAGCAGAACTGGAACAGCAGTGACATACAATCTGATCTTGTATTTCTGTTTTAAATAATAATAATAATATTTTAGTTATCTCAAATCTGCATTTGCTTTAATAGTTTGATTCATTTAAAGCAACTAATACATAAATAACGCATAGTTAATAGTTAACAGTTTTCTCAACAATAAAAACACCCCACACATATTTAACAGTTGAAAAATAAAACAAGAATCGGAATTGACTCTTTAATCGATGATTTCTCGATATTATTAGAATCGATCATTCCTAGAATCGAGCTTCGGAATCAACCCATCTGTACTCATAACACAATCAAAATTAAAATTTTATTTTCATTTATAAAAAAAATATTAAAATTGTAAAAACAATATTATATCTCTAAATTATTTTCCCTTACGCCTGATGATCTATGGCTGGAGATCAAATAGTCTATACCTCCTCTTTCTGGCCGCAAAACTCGCGATTTTACATTTTCTGTTGTAAATATCTGAGAGGGTTGCATTTTATATGTGACTGAGTTTGCTGCTTCAGTGGCGGCGTTATTTAATAAGCTGCAGCAGGAATATCGGACGTCAAGTGCAGCAAGATATTCTCTCATTTTCTGGTGCGCTGTTAGTGAGACATTTCCAGGGTGTGTGAAGTGAAATTAGAGAGGTTAAGTTAAAAACTACCACTTTACCCCACCCTTCAACAAATTAGGTATGGTTCATTTCATCAAAATCTCTCACGGGTCGGTTCGTCATAACCGCCAAAAATAGGATTAGATTGACTTATTTACACGTTCCGATGAGTCCCAGGTTAAAACTGTGTTCCGAGAAACCTAACTATCGTGATACGAGTAAGGTACACCCACAGAAAAGCATTGGCCTGCCCACAAAGTCTTACAATGTACGTGTATACAATGTGCCTAGTTCCAAACCATATACCATATATAGCTAGGTTAGGAATACGTGAGTGGAGTTTAACGTATAGTGGAGATTTTTTTCCAATTTATGCATAAATACTATTCCTTTGTTACAAATGCTATTATTTGGAGATAAATGCTATTCTTTTGTTATAAATGCTATTATATGGAGATGAATGCTATTCCTTAATTATAAATGCGATTAATTAGAGATAAATACTATTCCTTTGTTACAAATGCTATTATTTGGAGATAAATGCTATTCTTTTGTTATAAATGCTATTATATGGAGATGAATGCTATTCCTTAATTATAAATGCGATTAATTAGAGATAAATACTATTCCTTTGTTACAAATGCTATTATTTGGAGATAAATGCTATTCTTTTGTTATAAATGCTATTATATGGAGATGAATGCTATTCCTTAATTATAAATGCGATTAATTAGAGATAAATACTATTCCTTTGTTACAAATGCTATTATTTGGAGATAAATGCTATTCTTTTGTTATAAATGCTATTATATGGAGATGAATGCTATTCCTTAATTATAAATGCGATTAATTAGAGATAAATACTATTCCTTTGTTACAAATGCTATTATTTGGAGATAAATGCTATTCTTTTGTTATAAATGCTATTATATGGAGATGAATGCTATTCCTTAATTATAAATGCGATTAATTAGAGATAAATACTATTACTTTGTTACAAATGCTATTATTTGGAGATAAATGCTATTCTTTTGTTATAAATGCTATTATATGGAGATGAATGCTATTCCTTAATTATAAATGCGATTAATTAGAGATAAATACTATTCCTTTGTTACAAATGCTATTATTTGGAGATAAATGCTATTCTTTTGTTATAAATGCTATTATATGGAGATGAATGCTATTCCTTAATTATAAATGCGATTAATTAGAGATAAATACTATTCCTTTGTTACAAATGCTATTATTTGGAGATAAATGCTATTCTTTTGTTATAAATGCTATTATATGGAGATGAATGCTATTCCTTAATTATAAATGCGATTAATTAGAGATAAATACTATTCCTTTGTTACAAATGCTATTATTTGGAGATAAATGCTATTCTTTTGTTATAAATGCTATTATATGGAGATGAATGCTATTCCTTAATTATAAATGCTATTATATGGAGATGAATGCTATTCCTTAATTATAAATGCGATTAATTAGAGATAAATGCTATTCCTTTGATATAAATACAATTTGACATAAATATAGTTATTTTAACATAAACCTTGTTTACATTAAGTTACTAATTTTACATAAATGTTATGTTTTACGTAAATCGTTTTTGAGTCCTATTCATTTGACATAAACTTTTTACATCAGCGTTGTTACTTTCACACACATGCTATTACTTTTTCATAAACCTTTTTTCCCATAAATGCTAATACTTTTACATAAACGTTTTTACAACACCAAAATTACTTTTCGATAAATGCTATTGCTTTAAAATAAACCTATACTACAACACCAAAATTACTTTACGACAAATGCTATTGCCTTAAAATAAACCTTTACTACAACACCAAAATTACTTTACGATAAATCCTATTGCTTTAAAATAAACCTTTACTACAACACCAAAATTACTTTACGATAAATCCTATTGCTTTAAAATAAACCTTTACTACAACACCAAAATTACTTTACGATAAATCCTATTGCTTTAAAATAAACCTTTACTACAACACCAAAATTACTTTACGATAAATCCTATTGCTTTAAAATAAACCTTTACTACAACACCAAAATTACTTTACGATAAATGCTATTGCTTTGAAATAAACCTTTACTACAACACCAAAATTACTTTACGATAAATCCTATTGCTTTAAAATAAACCTTTACTACAACACCAAAATTACTTTACGATAAATGCTATTGCTATAAAATAAACCTTTACTACAACACCAAAATTACTTTACGATAAATGCTATTGCTTTGAAATAAACCTTTACTACAACACCAAAATTACTTTACGATAAATGCTATTGCTTTAAAATAAACCTTTACTACAACACCAAAATTACTTTACGATAAATGCTATTGCTTTAAAATAAACCTTTACTACAACACCAAAATTACTTTACGATAAATCCTATTGCTTTAAAATAAACCTTTACTACAACACCAAAATTACTTTACGATAAATGCTATTGCTATAAAATAAACCTTTACTACAACACCAAAATTACTTTACGATAAATGCTATTGCTTTGAAATAAACCTTTACTACAACACCAAAATTACTTTACGATAAATCCTATTGCTTTAAAATAAACCTTTACTACAACACCAAAATTACTTTACGATAAATGCTATTGCTATAAAATAAACCTTTACTACAACACCAAAATTACTTTACGATAAATGCTATTGCTTTGAAATAAACCTTTACTACAACACCAAAATTACTTTACGATAAATGCTATTGCTTTAAAATAAACCTTTACAACAACACCAAAATTACTTTACGATAAATGCTATTGCTTTAAAATAAACCTTTACTACAACACCAAAATTACTTTACGATAAATGCTATTGCTTTGAAATAAACCTTTACTACAACACCAAAATTACTTTACGATAAATGCTATTGCTTTAAAATAAGCCTTTACTACAACACCAAAATTACTTTACGATAAATGCTGTTGTTTTAAAATAAACCTTTACTACAACACCAAAATTACTTTACGATAAATGCTATTGCTTTAAAATAAACCTTTACTACAACACCAAAATTACTTTACGATAAATGCTGTTGTTTTAAAATAAACCTTTACTACAACACCAAAATTACTTTACGATAAATCCTATTGCTTTAAAATAAACCTTTACTACAACACCAAAATTACTTTACGGTAAATGCTATTGCTTTAAAATAAACATTTACTACAACACCAAAATTACTTTACGATAAATGCTGTTGCTTTAAAATAAACCTTTACTACAACACCAAAATTACTTTGACATGAATGCTATTATGACATTCAATACAATGACTACAATTAATATAATACAATAAAACTAATGCCATTAATCCTATCACGAAGTTAATAAAAAGTAACTAATATATAAAGTTATATTTTATTTATAAATAATATATTTCTATTGCCATCTCATCATTATCAGAGGGTCCTCTTTCAATGAAAGTACAATCTGGAAAGCTAATTGCAATATAATTACAAGTTAGGCTAACCTAGTTTGTAAACTGACTGTAATTTGTTAAACATGTCTTCGTAATAAGCTTTCTAAACAGTATTGTTACTGTAATATGGCTCTCTCATGGGAATGCTACGGTCATTGGAATGTATATAAGGCTTTAATCTTTGTAACCCTTTTTATTAATTATGTTTATGCCATTGGGATTATGGTCAATAGTGTAATTATAAATGGCGTTACTTTAAGATAACATCGGTGTTGTTTCTTTGACATAAAGAAGGCTTGTCGTCCATTCTTCAAATAAATGTGATTTAATTGTATAGTTTAAAGTGTATTGGTCAGTATGACTACCCCCGCTGGCGGAGGTTAGGAAGGTATTATGAGTAAACGTAGGGGGGGACATAACTACGTATTGAGGATATAGCTGATACCGTGATATGTGTGATCACGTACCTGACACTGACCTAATCTTTATCGCGGTGACCTAATCCTCCGTTTAGGAATTAGACAGGACTAGAGAAAGGGTATAATGATCCCCGACTCTGGGAATAGGAGGAAGTAATGCCTTCTACTGTAGAGTTGCTCTACGTAGACCTGCCCTCAAGCGGAGCAAATAGAGGTACGCTCGTTACTTAAGAGTAAATTTAAGCGCTTCAAAGGAGCTCCTTAAATAAAACCTGTGTTGAATACCCAGGCTGGAGTTATTGAAGGTTTCCGTTACTGAATAAGGAGGCCCACGAGGCCAGACAAAGGGGTTGATGAGGCGAGGCAAGTTCCGGTCACCTATGTTGTCGGTGTTACAAGTTTTACGGCAGACTGTTCGTGTTGGCCTCATTGAAAACGGAAAGAAAAGAATATATTGAAAGAATCTCCCGAAATGGTTGAGGAAAACATGTGTAAGATACATGCCGTATATCTGAGATCCCCACAATTACACCATATTTAGGTTTATTTCCTCTTAAAATAAAATGTTGTAAAAGATTAAATGTGCGAAATTAATCAATTAAGATGTGAACATTATAAAAACATGCATCTAGAGATATGCTAATTTTTATCACTGGTTTTTTTGGTTAGTAGTAAGTTTTATTCTCTTACTTAATTTTCTCGATACATATTTATTTACTTTATTCATTTTCTCTTTGTTGTATCTATAGAACTTATTTTCCAATTTATATAACGCTTTGGTTCAGCGTTTGTATTTGTTCCACTTATTACATCAGACTTATATGATGTATGCGAACATTAGGCTATATATCGTAGGACTGTTTCCTTCAGGAACCTGATCCGCCGACTTACCAACGCACAGCCGAGACTATCCCACCTGGGCTCTTCATGTTCTTAGTATACACTCGTAGAGGCATTCTGAGAATAAATTTAGGGCACTTTAATTTTATTAGATAAAAACAATATTCTGTACAACTCGTGCCATTGGAATATAAATAATCAGCAACTATTACAACCTCGTATATGTACTTAAATAGCCGACCACATTGGTCAAGGAGGCTCATGGAGGCCAGTAACAGGAAGCATTTCTCACAGACTTACGAAATGCAGACACCAGCCCGACCATACAAGGGCTATTTAGTGCGCATTTATTATATTTTTGAGCAGGTAGACTCTCGAGTAACGGCGCTTATACTTGCCCACGCGATGCCACAATGCTCCTCTGTTCCTCTTACCTGGGGATCATTATATATAGTTTTCTTAATTCATCATATAACTCGCAGTGGTTGGCACTGGATGTTAATATATTTTTGTAAAATATCAATTTAATAATTAAATTTAAAATTAATTAGTATTAGTTTTATATGGGAGAAAAACGTTTCCCAAAAGGGACAAGGTATGCAGTATAGTTATTTCATACCATTTAATTTAAAATAAGTGATAATATATTATTTTATAAAATAACTGATTTTATGGTAAAGGTTGTATGGTAGAACAGCTGTTTTAACGCATATGTTATGTTATTTTATTTATATCACTTGTAATAACGTAATAAAAAGTAACTAAAATAGGGTTTTTCTTTGTTGAGCTTAGTTGGAATTGACTAAAATATTTTTGTTATTATTACTAGTTAATATTACAAGGGCTTACTACTTTCTTTCTATTCGTCCGATAGAGAATAGGTCACGCCTACTCACACGTGATATCATGTAATACCATTACGGACAGGTTTTATCGTCCCCTATATATATTCATAATCCGTTCTTATCCTTTGTAGCCAATAGCCTAGGAAATAGATTGCCTTAAAACGCAAGACCTATAGTAGCTCCTCTCAAACTGTAGGTTCTCTTACCATAACAGACTATACTTTAACAGCGACGAAACAGAAGACAGTGTAGAACGTAAATCTATAATCTGTCTGGGATTCACAAACCCATTTAGCCAGTAGATGAACAATAAATTAGACATAACGAGCTGTTACTGCGGTCCAAACTTGCTTGAACCATTGGGTCAAAGGTTTGCAGCTAAATCCAACTCAGTTTTTTATGTGCAACGTATATTTTCATCTATTGAGCTTTATCTGCACAGTGTAAAAACACTGGTAGGAGTAGTTTACTATACAGCTTACCCGCTCTGGATGGACCCAATCGTAAAGAGACAATATAATCTATAGATGCATTTATTTAAAAACAATCGCAATAATTAATTTGTCATTTAAACATGTGAATTGTTTTAACGATTATATAATAAATGAATTTTTATCTTATGAAGTATACAACTTGGAATACAAAATAAAAACAATTTTAATGTTTGGAAAACTAAATTTAGAAGATTTAGGGGGAAATCGAAAAGGAAACCACTTGGTGACGACAAGAGCATAGAGATGGTGAATTGAGCATTACTATTGTAAATAACAGATTATTGTTGTAAATCCGTCTTGGGATCATGTTGGCAAAATAAGGTGTATTTTATTTCTAAGGCTAAAATAATTCTGTAAACAAGTGTAAGGAGAAGTTTGACATTTGGAGGAGTCAAAGAACTCATAACATCTAAGTAACGGTATAACGACTAAGTAACAGTGTAACGGCTAAGTAACGGTGTAACGGCTAAGTAACGGTGTAACTGCTAAGTAACAATGTGGCGGTCAAGTAACGGTGTAACGGCTAAGTAACGATATAACGGCTAAGTAACGGTTTAACTGCTAAGTAACAATGTGGCGGTCAAGTAACGGTGTAACGGCTAAGTAACGATGTAACTGCTAAGTAACAATGTGAAGGTAACG
Source organism: Prosapia bicincta (assembly GCA_036971475.1). NCBI lineage: Eukaryota > Metazoa > Arthropoda > Insecta > Hemiptera > Cercopidae > Prosapia > Prosapia bicincta. Next base: position 27,725,908 of record JBAIZL010000005.1, read on the forward strand.
TAACGGTGTAACGGCTAAGTAACGATATAACGGCTAAGTAACGGTGTAACTGCTAAGTAACAATGTGGCGGTCAAGTAACGGTGTAACGGCTAAGTAACGGTGTAACTGCTAAGTAACAATATGGCGGTCAAGTAACGGTGTAACGGCTAAGTAACGGTGTAACGACTAAGTAACAGTTTAACGGCTAAGTAACGGTGTAACGGCTAAGTAACGGTGTAACTGCTAAGTAACAATGTGGCGGTCAAGTAACGGTGTAACGGCTAAGTAACGGTGTAACAGCTAAGTAACGGTGAAACTGCTAAGTAACAATGTGGCGGTCAAGTAACGGTGTAACGGCTAAGTAACGGTGTAACGGCTAAGTAACGGTGTAACTGCTAAGTAACAATGTGGCGGTCAAGTAACGGTGTAACGGCTAAGTAACGGTGTAACAGCTAAGTAACGGTGAAACTGCTAAGTAACAATGTGGCGGTCAAGTAACGGTGTAACGGCTAAGTAACGGTGTAACGGCTAAGTAACGGTGTAACTGCTAAGTAACAATGTGGCGGTCAAGTAACGATGTAACGGCTAAGTAACGGTGTAACGGCTAAGTAACGTTGAAACTGCTAAGTAACAATATGACGGTTAAGTAACGGTGTAACGGCTAAGTTACGATGTAACGGCTAAGTAACGGTGTAACGGCTAAGTAACGGTGTAACGGCTAAGTAACGGTGTAACTGCTAAGTAACAATATGACGGCTAAGTAACGGTGTAACGGCTAAGTAACGGTGTAACTGCTAAGTAACAATGTGGCGGTCAAGTAACGGTGTAACGGCTAAGTAACGGTGTAACTGCTAAGTAACGGTGTAACGGCTAAGTAACGGTGTAACTGCCAAGTAACAATGTGGCGGTCAAGTAACGATGTAACGGCTAAGTAACGGTGTAACGGCTAAGTAACGGTGAAACTGCTAAGTAACAATATGACGGTTAAGTAACGGTGTAATGGCTAAGTTACGATGTAACGGCTAAGTAACGGTGTAACGGCTAAGTAACGGTGTAACGGCTAAGTAACGGTGTAACTGCTAAGTAACAATATGACGGCTAAGTAACGGTGTAACGGCTAAGTAACGATGTAACGGCTAAGTAACGGTGTAACGGCTAAGTAACGGTGTAACTGCTAAGTAACAATATGACGGCTAAGTAACGGTGTAACGGCTAAGTAACGGTGTAACTGCCAAGTAACAATGTGGCGGTCAAGTAACGATGTAACGGCTAAGTAACGGTGTAACGGCTAAGTAACGGTGAAACTGCTAAGAACCAATATGACGGCTAAGTAACGGTGTAACGGCTAAGTAACGATGTAACGGCTAAGTAACGGTGTAACGGCTAAGTAACGGTATAACGGCTAAGTAACGGTGTAACTGCTAAGTAACAGTGTGGCGGTTAAGTAACGGTGTAATGGCTAAGTAACAGTGTAACGGCTAAGTAACGGTGTAACGTCTAAGTAACGGTGTAACGGTTAAGTAACGGTGTAAGGGCTAAGTAATAGTGTATCTGCTAAGAAACAATGTGACGGTTAAGTAACAATGTATCTGCTAAGTAACAATGTGACGGTTAAGTAACGGTGTAACGGCTAAGTAACGGTGTAATGGCTAAGTAACAGTGTAACGGCTAAGTAACGGTGTAACGTCTAAGTAACGGTGTAACGGTTAAGTAACGGTGTAAGGGCCAAGTAATAGTGTATCTGCTAAGAAACAATGTGACGGTTAAGTAACAATGTATCTGCTAAGTAACAATGTGACGGTTAAGTAACGGTGTAACGGCTAAGTAACGGTGTAAGAAGTTACGGTCGGACGTTACTCGTTCAAATATTAAAAAATGTAAGCTTTGGTTGGTTGAATAAAGGATAAAATAATTGATATTTACAACGGCGTTTTTCTCTTATTAGAAACACTGACTAAAGCTTGAAAATAAAAATACTGCACCTCTAGAAAGTCGATCTGAGTATATATATGGAGTTAAGAATATATGTTAATTAGACCAATAATGATTAATGACAGCATTTAATTAGTTTATTAGATCTCTTAAATATTTCTAATCAAACCTTTACTTCTCTTTAGAAGTTGAAAATTTGATGATCTTTTAAACAATAGTGATAACCCTACATGTTTAAATTAATTGCAAATCGAACATTATTTGTGATTATTGTTGTTTATTAATAAGTAAATTTAGGTTTCTTGCTTTAAAGGTATTATAAGAAATAAACTTTTAGATCGTCAAGATGATTTCAGTTTGACATTAAGCTTAGATCAATGGTATAAAGGTAATTATAGGTTGTTTCATATTATACTGCTTAAGTATGTATATACAGTATAAATACACTTTCCCAGATAAGACAGGCGTTATCAAAACTTTTAAACCTAGCACAAAACTTATACGAATTTCCGTTTTAGACATCAGTTTAAAAAGAAAGTTCTATAACAATGAAATATAAGGTGGATGGTTATTATAATAAATATGCGTTTTATTTCCTTAAAACGAAGGAAAAAACAAATGTTTCGTGTAGATCCAATATGTGAGCTAATCTACGCCATCCATGTCCTACCTTTGAGTGCTTTATATTTGTGGCAACAGAAATAGACTATTCCCTTATTCATAACGTTTCTTGTACATTGTGCTAAAAGTCATTTGGAGGCCTACGCGAGTAAATGAGTTGGAGAGTAAGTGAGGCCTCACTAATGCGACCTTAGATAATCCAGCATCCCGCGTTCGTGTACTTTCAGAATGGCTGAGTCATCACGGATGCTTTAATCTAACTTAATATCTCAGTTACTCTACAAATATCTCTATATGATGTTCCTTGGCCTGAACTAACTTTGTTTTACTCAGTAGTATCAAATAGTCGGTATTTTTAACCCATTGCGTGATATAATCCCTCTTCTCTTACCTCAGTCATTCTTAAGCTTAGTGCCCATATTCATGTGTTACAATATTGTAGAGTGTCGAAACTTCCATAGCCTCGAAACCCCTTGTGGCGGTAAAGGGGTGTAAACGTGGTCGAGGTTAGTAGCATAGGATGATGATGCAAGGGAAGTTGGGCTCTGGTGTTCTGACGTTTCTCTGAATTAATTCAAACAAATAAATCATTATTTTTTTACAACTCTATTTTGCCGTTTTCAGAGCTTAAAAATTTTATGAACCTCAGAGCAACATATAATAATAATAATAATAATAATAATACTATAGCAATAGCAAATACCCCTGAACACCAAGTCTGTTTTTCTCGCACCCATGAGCACTCACCCAAACGAGCGCAGAGAATTAGGACAGACGCGAAACCGGCCGTATTGATTGTTTAGAGTATCTTCTAACCGAAATCTAACTTTTTATGTTTCACTTTTAACTACAAATAGTTGATAAAAAAAGATTTTACTAAGAATTACAATACAAATTACCCCAAACAACCCATGATTTACTTTAGTAGTTGTGTAATTAGTCACTTTAACGTATTACAATGCCAATACAGTACTCATTTGTATTTCATGTTATCCCCTCATTAACAGTGACAATCAATTATACATGGTTTGTTATCAATTTTCTCGTAATGATGTGTAGAATTCATTTATGATAAGCTTTCTGAGGTATGTTATCAAATTAAAAAATTAGAGCTAGATTGAGGAAGCTAGATTGTGTGTGTGTGTGTGTGTGTGTGTGTGTGTGTGTGTGTGTGTGTGTGTGTGTGTGTGTGTGTGTGTGTGTGTGTATGTGTGAGTGTGTGTGTGTGTGTGTGTGTGTGTGTGTGTGTGTGTGGGTGTGAGTGAGTGTGTGTGTGTGTGTGTGTGAGGGAGTGAGCCTACCTGGAGTTCAGGGCTAGTGGCATCTTGCTATTACTAGAATGACCATTGATACTACTAATAATATCAATTATAATTATAAATGGTACTACGAAGGCAAAAAAGCCAAGTTATTTAAACTGTATACTAGGTTTTGAGGGGTTTATTGTAAAGCAGAAGATAGAAAAGATAAAGTTAAACTGATGTGAAAGACGTCCTTGAACATATTTATAAACCCCTAGAAAGACTCAGACAAGAATACAGCCGAAGGCAGGTCTGAGCTCACAATCCCATCAATATTACAATATTTTAGAGAGTTAAATCTTTCTTAGATACGAAAATCTCGAAAATCGTCTTTGCGAACACATAACGAAAGCCTCAAGATTAGTGGTTCGAACTCCACCACACGTGGTGAGACGTCGACACCATAAATCGTCCTTGCGAGCACATAACGAAAGCTTCAAGACTTGTGGTTAGGACTCCCCCACACGTGGTGCAAGCCCAGACACAATAAATCGTTCGTGCGAACCTATTACGAAAGCCTCAAGACTAGTGGTTCGAACTCCACTACATCATACACCAACCGTGTGAATAGATAGCGAAAGTCTCAAGTCTAGTGGTTCGGACTCTCCCACACGTGTTTCAAGTATCGACACCATAAATCGAGATAGAACAGTGTAATGAAGTAGGCGATCAAGCAAGTAGGTAACAAATTAGGTGACAACTTTCGGAAATTGTTCTCTGAACAGACGTGTGCGATAAAACTCACCCCCTGTTTACGCCTCTTTTCGCGGTATTGCCACGGAGTTTATTTCGTCAATAGGAACTCAAGCGGTTGGGATGCCAATACAAATTTACCACGAAATTCCCAACATCTTCATTTCTGTTAGGAATATTTTGTATATATTTGCGTTTATTTTTCTTACTGCCCTAACTTTATATACGATTTAAAGTTTTAAAAATGGAGTCATTCCGAAACGCGTAAGCAGAGGAAAATATTGTAAAGTAAAGAAAGATAAAAAAATATACTAAAATGTATATAAATTTACCATATTTATTTCCTGTCGAAGCCTACAGCTGTATTGTTTTATAATTAGCAATAATAAACTTTTATTTATGACTAAACAAATATAACGTTTTTTTCATAAGGAAGGTATGAAGGTAAGCAAGATATAACAGCTAAAGGGAATTATATATAAACAACAACAAAAGTAACGCACTTTAAGGGGGGAAAATTCGCATTAAGGTTCTAGCACTCGATGGAGGGCCGACAGAAGAAAAAACGTTTATAGTCACGTCTGCAGGATTTTGAATTCAGAAAAAAATAATCTAGGTAACAAAAAATATGTATTGGATGTTTACTGAATATAACATTTTTTAACAAATTTAATTGAAATCAGTTCTTAAAAACTATCAGATTTTTTTATTTGAAAAAACTGGTTTAAAAGTGTATTCCTCATTATCATCGCTATATTGGACTACATATACTGGATTAATTACAACACAAATAAATTTATATATTTGTTAAATATTCAAAGGAATATAATAATAACTTTTCTCCTTAACAATGTTCAATAAATAATGTAACTTAAGCTACGCGTTAAAACAGTTGTTCGACAACACATAAAATCAGCTGATGTATGAAATCATATGTTATCATTTAATTAACTTAGAGATGACTCAGCGTAACCTGATTTATTCTATACTGACGCGAAACTCTATGATTATGTTTATACTAACAGATTTTGTAGGCGTCGCTATTGTAGTTGTCACTTCAGTAAGCAAAGAATAATTGTAAATCCTGAAAAAAAGTAAATCATTGTTTATGTAGAGACTCAGAAGCCCTTTCATAGAGTGTACATGTGAAGGAAGCTTAGGCGGGCTGTACAAGGTAGCTGTGCTTTAACGCTATGTGGATCTAGATTTGAGAAACTTGTATGAGATTGCATTGACTTGAGAGACAATCAAGGATACGTACACCTATGGTCTATGGAACGTGATGCTGCCACCAATGTCGAATGCGTCGCCTGGATCGATGCCATAAAACTTTATGTCGATTTCGTTATATATATTCCTCAGTCCATTGTCGTTTATGTTTTGCTCTGTTTGATTTACATGTATTTTATCTAGTTTTATTATACAAAATTTATATTACTTATTTAAATTTTCGTTAAAGTAATTTTTTTGAGATAATAATTTCAATATGTTTAAATATTTATATATTTTCTAAATTCTTTCTTTATGAATTGTATTTTGATTTTGTGTAACTATAGTGGAGAAAACTATAGTTTTTCATTTCTTTTAATTTCAGTTTGTGCTAAATAAAACCAATGATGTGTTTTAAGGTTTTTGTATACAAAAAACGTAGTGTCATGTACAAAATGTATTTGTGAGAAAATGGGCGCGTCGTGCGTTTGTTCAGCCCGGAGAACTCACGGCGCTGTATAGGCAATGTAATATCAGGGTACTGAAAACTGTGTACAACTGAAGTGAGCTATAGAAAATGGAGCCTTCTCTCTGTTTGCAGCATTTATTTTTTCACACTTCTCTGTGCTTTCCCCAATAATTCTTCTCATTCATTCTTTTATTTTTCAATTTATTCTATTAGTTCACCCTCTTCTTATATATTACACATTTTTTAAAATTTTTAATAGTTAGAAAAGTACTTTTTATTCATCTACTCCAGTTTAAATACATTTTGTTAAACTTTTAGTGGCAGACACTTATATTTATTACCATTTTTTTCAAATATTAATTCATAATTATAGGAATTTAATTAACTTTCATATTGAAGAAAAACTTTTCCCAAAAGGGGTAAGGTATGCAATATCATTATCTCGTTCCATTTGGCTTGACGCTGTGATTTCATAAAACAGCTGATTTTTCAAGTTATGTGGTATAACAGCTGTTTTAACTCTTCGGTTATATTACTTAACTTATATGTATTGTAATTATTTACTAACGAGTTATTAAATGAAATTTTTCTTTGTTGGGTCAAGTAAGAATTGACATTTAAAAATCTTTTTTTACCATATTTGTTTACTATAAATACTACTATGTTTATACAAAGGTGTTATGAGACGTTTTATTGTAAATAAATAAAAAGTAGTTTTTGCATTGTACTTAAAACCATACCTGGATGTGTAAACATACAAACACACACACACACACACACACACGCACGCACGCACACACACACACACACACACACACACTGTATCGGTCTGGAAGGCCGTCCAAATTTTGAAATTAATAATTTCCTATTTTTTAAATAACAATTTTAATATTTAAATAATAAGGTTTTAATTTATTGTATAAAGAAACGTTGTAAAGAGTGAAGAAGTCAGTAAAATGTTGAATAAGTATTATTAAGGCAAATTAATAAATTATAATAAAATAAAACCGTAATAACTAACTAAATTTGACAAACGAGAGTGCAGTGAAAATTTTCTAAGTGCCGAAAAATGCTAACTTGAGAACTAGGTCACGTAGAACTATCATCGACATTTTGAAATGACCAGCAAAATCCAAAATAAACAATAATGAAAACAGAATTTAAAAAACTCAAATAACAAAACGTTACAGCCATTTTAAAATAATAGACATTTTCAGTGTTCTAAAACAGATAACAAAATTATGCAAGTTGAATCGAATACGTTGTCCAACCCGCCCGTACAAGAAAAGAAGCCCGGAGATAGCGACGAGCTTAGAGCAGGGGGGAAGGGTTACATAGCCGCAATAAATACAGGAACTTAGGAACCTGTAAGGCAGTCTGTAAAAATTTTTAATACGAGGTGCTAACGGCCGTGATGTCGAATCGCGCCTAGAACCACCATCGGCCAGATGGAACAAAACCACCACGTTTCCGCCGTCTACTTCCATCCATGGACGAGGGCTTCAGACTCAGCCTCCGGTACGTGAAAATGAAGAAAGACTTCCATCGACTGACCAGGGATGGCGACTTCCGATGTCCAAGGATCAGGGAATCCAGACGAGAGGACTCCTGGACCGGCAGGGAAATCCTTGGCAAGTCATTTTCTCTATTACATACGAATTAACGTCAATTTTAGTCAGTTAAAGTTATTAAATTCAAATTACCAATTAAACTTAAACAATAACTTCATTCTATGTTGAAAAATTAAATAAATCTTAAAAGTAGTAAAATTTATTAGTATAACAAAAATGTTTAAATAATGAATAAAAAATATGAAATTTACAAAGTGGTTTTGGCCATAAGCCAATCATTTTCAAGAAGACCAGATTTATTGAATCATATAAATTTTAAAATTATTTATAATTAAATGTGAATTTACCAATTCAATCTTGAAATGAGAAGATAAAATTTTTTATTATGTTAAATGTGGAAATAATTTTCTTTAAAAATGTGGAAATGTAATTAATGAATTATATATGAAATGTAGGATTTAAATATGTAAAAAATAACGAACTTTTAATTAATTATTTGGGAAGATAAAGATAGAGTTAAATGTACTTTATTTGAAAAGATAATTATTTTAGTTTAAAATCAGTAATTAAATGCATTATAAAAACTTACAGTATTTGAATTTATTCTGTGTTGAACAACCAATAAAAACTTTTAGTTTTTTTCAACTGATAAATGATTATAAAACCAAAGTACAGTTTAAATTAAATTTCATTAATATATATATAAAATTCAGAACCTAATGTTTCTTCAAACGAGTTTTCTCCTGAGAACCAATTTATTGAGCTATTCTAAAAATTATTTGGTTTTTTGTATTGAAGCCCAAAGACGAAGTCTACTGGCAGATCATGTTTAAAGAACACAGGAGCCTTTAAAAAGGTATCTTAAATATGATCATATTTTGCACGCCCCCTTGTTGTGCCTGCAGATCTCATGAAGTGGTAAGATTCTTTGAAAATTTTGTGTGTTCATATAAATGTTTCTTTCCAGCTGACTATTTTACTGACATGTGTGACTATATACAGACCCAACAAACTTGCCAACCATCATAGGGGATGTCGTACAAACGTTAAAGTAGTAGTCAGCGGGAATAGGCTTGCATTTGGGCGTGGTACATTACGCGGGAACACAAGACAAAAATTAGGGATCTTAACACGGTACACAAAACTGTGCGAGCAGCAGATATATAAATATATAATAAATATGTAATTGTGCTAACAAAGCTAAGGAGTAGGGGGACGTTGCAACACACATTTACTCAGGAGTATAATAGGTTGTAAAATGTTTCTAATTATATAAATGCTGAGCCGAATGTTTTATATAGCTATTCGTAAATTTAACTTAATAAAATTGTTAAACACAACAACAAAATATGACGTCAGTTAAATCGCACGGATAGAGGAATAAGCACACTTTGCCGCCATTGTAACGTAATAATCAAAGGCATTGTACAAACGTCGACGCAATGTTGCGGCTTGCAAAGTTCAATCTGTGACTGCTGTGTAACGCGATCGTCGCAAAGTGTTTGTACAGTATAAGGAACCGGAGAGGTTAAACCAAATTGTCGGAGGTGTCTGTGGCGGGCGGATATCGCTGAAACAATTCCTTTCGCAGTTCCGAGAAGTGGGTTCTAGATTGTATTCCCAAAAGCTGATTAACGTAACGCACGTGGGCGGAAGGAGGCACAAATAGTTGTTATTCGTTTTATGTCACTAGTCGAAGTGGATAGCCTGTACGTTCTTTCTGCAACTAAACGTTGATAGTTTTTTAAGTTGATAATGTTTAGTTACAAATTAAATGTGACAAACTTACTATTTAGGGGGCAATGTTATCCACATAAAAGCACAAATATACGATATAACGAACATCAGCTGGCAAACAATAATTTGTTCTTCAATCACGTTTTAATGACGAAGTCTACGTCACCGTTAGTTATAGCTAAAGCAACATCTAAACTCTAACAGTTGTAATAACTAAAATAATCCACAGTTGCTTGATGTGGTCATCTTGAATTCACTGATTAAACTATAATTAAAAATTACTTAACTAAGTGAATGGATAGGGCTTACTTGCTGACGCGTTTCGAAATAATCGTTCCTTTGACGAAGCAAAGCCTCTACTCGTAGAGGCCTTGGAGTAAAGGCTTTGCTTCGTCAAAGGAACGATTGTTTCGAAACGCCTCAGCAAATAAGCCCTATGTATTCACTTAGTTGAGTAATTTTTAATTATAGTAAAATTACCCCTCTGATGATGATGACGTATTCAATGAAATGCTTATGATGAATGATAGTGAGTTGATGTTTATAATATCTTAATTACGCTCATTTATGTTTCAGTCTATTTGACCCACAATGTATATCACAAAACGGTTATTTGTCTCAAGTTTCACGTAAAAACATACTGTATTTATAAAAACGGAAAGTTAATTCTATTACAGGCGCTCTATACCTTCTGCAGTTTGTTTAATTTCATTGTCAGTTTTATTATCTTCATGGAAGATATACAGCTTTAGATTTTATAATTCATTTTATGACATTTACCCTATGGCGGAAGCTTGGCTTTTCTAATATAAACCGTCAAATAAAGGTATTAGTGATGTAGATTCGAGTAAATTTGTGAAAATTGGTTCATTTCCAGGCAGATGTAAATACAGACGCCGACAGACAATACGGCTCAGGCTGTGCTTGTATAATTAGGAGATTTATAAGTGGGAATCTTAATTGTTTGTTTCATTTAAGGGTGACTTAACAACAGCTGTAGGTGAAGTGACTTATTGTAAGGATGTAAAGCTTTGTATTATTGTGTGCCAGACAACAGACTCAGTCACAGTCTGTTTCTAGTCAAATGGCTTCAGTTTCATTGAAATGTGCGGTGGTAACTGAAAACATTAGTTGTACTACTGAGTCCAAAGCTAATGGGTGAAGTGGCATTTATAATCTCAAGCATTATTTGGGTCGTTCTTCTTTATAATCATTCTATTTGTTCCTTACTCGCGCTGTGTTTTATTCTCTTATGTGTCTATCTATGGTTGAGTTTATCATTGGTTTCTACTTATAAATTATGGTCAAATCAAAATTTATACCTATGCCATGATTATACTCCTTTATATAATTGATATCACACACACATACACACACACACACACACACACACACACACACACACACACACACACCCAAACACACACACACACACCCACACCCAAACACACACACACACACACAAACACACATACACACACACACACACAAACAGACACACACACACACACACACACACAAACACACACACACACACACAAACACACACACACACACAAACACACACACACACACACACACACACACATATATATATATATATATATATATATATATATATATATATTATACACACACACACACACACACATATATATATATATATATATATATATACATATATAAATATCGCAATATGTATTCTTGTGTATTAATAAAGAACTAGGTCAAAATACAAATACAAGAATTATAAATTGTAGATTCAATTATAATTCTTGTATTTGTATTTTGACTTAGTTCTTTATATATATATATGTATATGTATTTATATAACCATTTCTTGTATGCCCGACGCATTTCTTTTGCATACCGTATGACTACAAACATGGGCTCAGATAGAAATAGGCTCAAATTTAACAAAAGATCGGAAAATCGGGATTCAGAACTTCGAAACTCTACTGTATATATAGTGACAATAAATTGTACATTGTTTGTTATCAATTTTCTCGTTATGATGTGAAAAATTAATTTATACTAAACTTTCTGAAGTGTGTTGTCAAATTAAAAAATTAGAGTCTGATCAATGAAACCCCACTAGGTGAATAATAAACCGAGCGCCGGAAGGAATGCAGCCCGTCCTAAACCTCTGCCTTTTTATAAGTGACGACTATGTGTGTGTGTGTATGTGTGTGTGTCTATCACTTACACTTCAATTTACTGAAACAAGAATCTTATTTGGTATATTTGCTAGTCGACTTTCGAGAACTATCAATTACGTGCTCTCATTTTCAAGCTTATTTTGAGACTCACACTTCTTGTAGTCGGCAGGTGTGTGGGAATTCCATTGTCACGTGATATAAGAGTACTGTTCAATTTACGATTTCACTGCACTGTGGTTTAGTTTTGATTTATCTTAAGGGTAATTTTTGTCTATTAATTTAAATAATTTATCATTTTAAAAATGTTGTCGGTATTTGTTCGTTTATTATATTATTTGTGTGCCTATCTTGGAACTGCTTCAAATTTATAAACACAATCATATTATAATAAACGCAAAATTAGTAATAAAATCAAATATGGTTAATCATTAGAAATATGGGATTAGAAATTTGTCCGGAAAATGAGGTTTCTGTAAGAAGAGGTTTTACTGTGTCTAATCCATGAAAGGAAACGTCCTAACAGATTCATAAATGCAGTGCTAAGATATTGTTAGAGTCTCGCCTTTGTTTCATGTTTTAAAGTGGGCGCTTGGTGGATTTTGTAAAATTTTTATATTAGAGGGCAAAAATCATGAGTTGACTGGTTGCAAAAGTCAACTTATAGAACAAATACGACATGAAGTGAACTACATTAGGTAACCGAGTAAAGTTGGCAAACAGAACTGTTTGCATTCTTTCTATGTAACGTGAACTTCCTAAGGTTGTGCTTTGTTCTAACCAGAATATTATATTAGGAGAGATATTCGCTCAAAGGACGAACTGAGTGAGACAGTGGTATGGCTTCCTTTGACTTATGTTTGTCCAGAATGGCAACGTTTGGCTGTCTTCTTTTTTTATATGCTTCAGCTAATATCCTTTGCAGTAGTGACTAAATTATCCTGGAATCTCTAATGTTGAATTTACTTACGTGGTATTTGTATAACAGAAGAGTAACTAAAGATCGTGTGGAATGTATACAAAGCTTTTAGGTTTTCGTTTTAACCTCAAATAGCATCCAACCGGTGCCTGTACCTCCTTCCTTTCTCGCATCCACTTTGTTTATGTACGCTTCTACCCGAGACCTAACCTTTGTTTTGGAATAGGCTCAAGCTTTAGTCCATTAAACTACTAAGCAATACTCATATAAGCACAACAAACAAGTAGTATAGACAGAATATGTTTAAAGTCGATTCTTACTTTAGTCAACAAAGAAAACATTAATTTAGTTACTCTATATTTTATAGTGATTTTTAAACATAATCCATAACATAATCAACTGTCTTATGAAATCATGAGTTATCACTTATTGTAAGTCAAACTGGACGAAACAACTAGACTATATTGTATACCTTGCCCCTTACGTGAAAAGGTTTTCTCCCACATAAAGCCTAAATTAATAATTAAATATATTTAATGAATTATTATTTGAAAAAATTATATTTAACATCAAGTGTCATCCACTATAAGTTTAAAAAATGTATTCGAACTTGAGTGAATGTATAAAAGGTATTTTATTAACGACTGATATTTTTAATAATAATATATATATATATATATATATATATATATATATATATAAGAGGATAGTGTGAACCAATAGTAGGAATTGAATAATTGGACGAAGTAAATTTTAATCTGTTATTTGCAAGGAAACAAATTGAAAATGAAAGACAACCGACGGGATTCATTCAACATAATTTATTTTTAGAGAACGTTTGTGTGCGGTTAATAAGCGTATGTAACTAATATTCCCCTTAGTGTAATATTGCCTAGTTCCTAACGTGAAAAGAACAAATTTTACTTTATAATTAGCTGTTCAATGGTGAATGTTTACTTAACAAACTTTGAAAATAAAATTAAATTCAAACTTTTAGCGCGTCAAAACGTTTGTGTTAATCGTATTCTTTGTTATTCAAGATAAAAGTTGGTGCTTACAAGTTGACTTTAATAAAAGCCAGTTGGACACCTGAAGAGGGTAAATTGCTTGGCAGTCTGAAACCACAGTGTGTGCTCCATCCTAGGCATACGCCATCTATATTAAACAGCTGAGACAGTAATTTCTCTAGCATCGAAGCGATAAACCCCAAGGTAAAGGAATTGAACAAGTCTAGAAAACTAGGATAAATTTAAATATCCTGGGTCCGGATAGACTTGGCTCGGTAAAATAATTTAACAGCTACACTTTATCCTTCTCCTTTATCCCATACTTCCACAAAAAAGGCATCCAAAGTATGAGGAAAAGGTTTTCACGACCACTTAGGATGTTGGATTTGAACATATACAATACCATATGTAAAGGATACATTCTATGTTTTTAAACATATCGAAAGAAATATAAAAATATTCAAAACATTTTTCTACTGTGGTTTTAAGAGATATAGGTTTGTAATATGGGTCGAATTGATTATCTGTCACTATAAGCTAAAGGAAAATTATATCCGATAAATTTTAGGTTTGTTCCGATCAGCTGTTGGTATTTGTGACTAATCGATGACTAGTTGTCGTAGTAGATTGAATGACAATCAAGCAATGGCTTCAGGCGTGTCACAAAACATTGTTCCGATCAGCTGTTCGTATTTGTGACTAATCGATGACTAGTTGTCGTAGTAGATTGAATGACAATCAAGCAATGGCTTCAGGCGTGTCACAAAACATTGTTCCGATCAGCTGTTCGTATTTGTGACTAATCGATGACTAGTTGTAGTAGTAGATTGAATGACACTCAAGCAATGGCTTCAGGCGTGTCACAAAACATTGTTCCGATCAGCTGTTCGTATTTGTGACTAATCGATGACTAGATGTCGTAGTAGATTGAATGACAATCAAGCAATGGCTTCAGGCGTGTCACAAAACATTGTTCCGATCAGCTGTTCGTATTTGTGACTAATCGATGACTAGTTGTCGTAGTAGATTGAATGACAATCAAGCAATGGCTTCAGGCGTGTCACAAAACATTGTTCCGATCAGCTGTTCGTATTTGTGACTAATCGATGACTAGTTGTAGTAGTAGATTGAATGACACTCAAGCAATGGCTTCAGGCGTGTCACAAAACATTGTTCCGATCAGCTGTTCGTATTTGTGACTAATCGATGACTAGATGTCGTAGTAGATTGAATGACAATCAAGCAATGGCTTCAGGCGTGTCACAAAACATTGTTCCGATCAGCTGTTCGTATTTGTGACTAATCGATGACTAGTTGTAGTAGTAGATTGAATGACAATCAAGCAATGGCTTCAGGCGTGTCACAAAACATTGTTCCGATCAGCTGTTCGTATTTGTGACTAATCGATGACTAGTTGTAGTAGTAGATTGAATGACAATCAAGCAATGGCTTCAGGCGTGTCACAAAACATTGTTCCGATCAGCTGTTCGTATTTGTGACTAATCGATGACTAGTCGTAGTAGTAGATTGAATGACAATCAAGCAATGGCTTCAGGCGTGTCACAAAACATT
>JBAIZL010000005.1:27743574-27808574 GCA_036971475.1 Prosapia bicincta
GCTTTATTTTCAAGAGGTGCTTTATTCTTTGTATTTTTTCTGGAAATATAATTTTTAATATTGAAACTACTTACACTCAATTTTATTTAAATTAATTTAAACTTTTTTGAGTGAATAATAGTTTTAAGGAATCTTGTCTCGCGAACCTTTTCTCTTTTAGTGAAGAGAAAAACTAGCATTATCAAAAGAGCATGGCTTTCAGTGGGAGGCACTGAATGTCTGAGCTACGCTTTCACTAGGTGTAGATCTACATGAACTGTGCACCAGGGAATGAGGACAACAGTAACGTAGCACACTTCTGATACTGGACAACGTTTTCAATGGGATTCACTGAATGTCTGAGCTACGCTTTCACTAGGAATAGATCTGTATGGGCTGTGCACCAGGGAATGAGGACAACAATGACGTAGCACACTTCTGATACAGGACAACTCTTTCAGTGGGAGGCACTGAATGTCTGAGCTACGCTTTCACTAGGTGTAGATCTACATGGGCTGTGCACCAGGGAATGAGAACATAAGTGACGTAGCACACTTCTGATACAGGACAACTCTTTCAGTGGGAGGCACTGAATGTCTGAGCTACGCTTTCACTAGGTGTAGATCTACATGAGCTGTGTACCAGGGAATGAGGACAACAATGACGTAGCACACTTCTGATTAAGGGAAAACTCTTTCAGTGGGAGGCACTGAATGTCTGAGCTACGCTTTCACTAGGTGTAGATCTACATGAGCTGTGTACCAGGGAATGAGAACATCAGTGACGTAGCACAATTCTGATTAAGGGAAAACTCTTTCAGTGGGAGGCACTGAATGTCTGAGCTACGCTTTCACTAGATGTAGATCTACATGTGCTGTGTACCAGGGAATGAGAACAACAATGACGTAGCACACTTCTGATTAAGGGAAAACTCTTTCAGTGGGAGGCACTGAATGTCTGAGCTACTCTTTCACTAGATGTAGATCTACATGTGCTGTGTACCAGGGAATGAGAACAACAATGACGTAGCACACTTCTGATTAAGGGAAAACTCTTTCAGTGGGAGGCACTGAATGTCTGAGCTACGCTTTCAGTAGGTGTAGATCTACATGGGCTGTGCACCAGGGAATGAGAACAACAATGACGTAGCACACTTCTGATTTAGGGAAAACTCTTTCAGTGGGAGGCACTGAATGTCTGAGCTACGCTTTCACTAGGTGTAGATCTACATGAGCTGTGTACCAGGGAATGAGAACATCAGTGACGTAGCACACTTCTGATTAAGGGGAAACTCTTTTAATGGGAGGCACTGAATGTCTGAGCTACGCTTTCACTAGGTGTAGATCTACATGAGCTGTGCACCAAGGAATGAGAACATAAGTGTCGTAGCTAACTTCTGATACAGGACAACTCTTTCAGTGGGAGGCACTGAATGTCTGAGCTACGCTTTCACTAGGTGTAGATCTACATGAGCTATGTACCAGGGAATGAGAACATAAGTGACGTAGCACACTTTTGATACAGGACAACTCTTTCAGTGGGAGGCACTGAATGTCTGAGCTACGCTTTCACTAGGTGTAGATCTACATGAGCTGTGCACCAGGGAATGAGGACAACAGTGACGTAGCACTCTTCTGATACAGGACAACTCTTTCAGTGGGAGGCACTGAATGTCTGAGCTACGCTTTCACTAGGAGTAGATCTAGATGGGATGTGTACCAGGGAATGAGGACAACAGTGACGTAGCAGACTTCTGATTCAGCAGCACTATTTTTTATACACTTGCTGTGACTAATTCTAGGAATAACTTGTGAGCCTTCCTCAGCTGAAACCTTGGGACCATTTCATAAAGCGTACGAAAATTTAATATTTTAAAAATAGCGAGTGATGTTAATAAAAAATCAAATAACTGTGAAGTTGTTTCAAAAAGATTGGGGACGGGGATGAAGAAAAAACTAATTATTTTAAAACTTTCAGTGGCAACACATTAATAATGTGTTTAAAATATCACCGGCGAAATTAAATAATAAAATATCAAAATACCGATACTAACCCCCCATTTTATGCCACAATGTTAAAGGTTTATTCAATGAACATCGTGAAAATTCCATTTTCATCAGCCAAATTCGTACTGACAGAGGCTCTAATGTTTATTGTGTAATAGAATACTGTCTATGTTTTCAAAAATGAAAGATTTTCTGAACGAAATGTGAGGACCATGCCCGGAGAATACGTTTAGCAAAATAAATAAACCACATAGATGGAAAAGAAAAGCACGAATTGTGGTAGGAGGATGGCTCATTAAAAGAAGGCCATATTGACCTATTCATTGAGAAACAGGACAATCTTGTCACGAAATCCAGGAGGTCATTTTTGGTCTATATAATTTTAATCCTACTCTATAAAAATTGACGAACTGCCAAACCAGGACCGACAATTTGATAAACGTTTAAACTTCTATTTAAAATAAATGCCTCTTATATATTACATGTATATTATAGTTTACTTCACAGAATTACACTTTACTATCGATCTAATGAGCATTAGCTTTAAATAAAATCAACATAATATGCACTTTAGTTTTTCATTATTATTGGTTTTATTCAGTAGATTGTTGTTTTTAATCTGTAACACAAATAAGACTTTTTGTAGAATAACCAAAATAATTCACTTATATTTAAAGAAATACTAGACCAGAATGTAGGGTATCGTAAAGAAACTGCTAAGGGAAACCGAAAACTAATTCCTAAAACAATTAGTTTTTCTGTTTGCTCTAAATTCCTGAATAGCCATGAAATTGACGTTTGAGAATCTGTTGTCCTATTTAAGCGGATTAAAATTAATTATAAGTACATTCTTTAGTGGATCTGTCTTGCAACGGATTTAATACCGATTCTCTGCCAAGTTTGTCTCTATTTTCTGCCACGTCTATGCAATTGAAACCTTTCTTTTTTTTTAATTGTTGCTTTACCTTAATCGATTTTTACCCATGTCGTTTATTCTTAAGTAAAAATCATCCTTGTCAAACATACAGATCTCGCTTTAATTTTTCTCCTTCCATTCAAGGTTCATGGTTCCAAAAAGTTTCTTTTTCTATGTACGTAAAATTAAATTGATTTTTCGTATTTAACGTTCTAAAATATCATCTACTTTAGGACAGTGGTTCTTACTCGGTATCGGTTCTGCCATCCCCTCTTTCTCACTACTAACGCGCGCGCTCGCGCGCGCGTGTGTTTGTGTGTGTGTGTGTGTGTGTGTGTGTGTGTGTGTGTGTGTCTGTGAGGGAAGAGAGAGAGAGAGTGTGTGTGTGTGTGTGTGTGTGTGTGTGTGTGTGTGTGTGTGTGTGTGTGTTTGTGTGTGTGTGTGTGTGTGTGTGTGTGTGTGTGTGTGTCTGTGATGGGAGAGAGAGTGTGTGAGGGGAGAGAGAGTGTGTGTGGAGGGGGGTGTCTCCTAGCACTAGCGTTCACGAGATACCAGTCTAGTCCTACCTCTTACCTTTATATAGCCTACATTCTATGCCCTACACAAAAGATAAGCCCACTCCTTAAGGCTACCACTGGGAGTAGGTTTACCTCGGTGGGAGGGGAGTAAGAGTCTCACTTATCACCGATCAGGAGGTTTACAATCCTGCCTTACAGGGAACAGGTCTTCTTCAGTTAGGTCACGTTGCACTCTTGTCATATTATCTCCTCTATACCCTGTACCAGCATTGTAAGATGACAAAATGTAGGAACATTTCATTTTACCATTTTTGCCGAAATTATTAACTGAGTTATATACAAAAAGTTGTTCTTAAGATGACAAAATGTAGGAACATTTCATTTTACCATTTTTGCCGAAATTATTAACTGAGTAATATACAAAAAGTTGTTCTTAAGATGACAAAATGTAGGAACATTTCATTTTACCATTTTTGCCGAAATTATTAACTGAGTAATATACAATAAGTTGTTCTTAAGATGAAAAAATGTAGGAACATTTCATTTTACCATTTTTGCGAAATTATTAACTGAGTAATATACAAAAAGTTGTTCTTAGGATGACAAAATGTAGGAACATTTCATTTTACCATTTTTCCGAAATTATTAACTGAGTAATATACAAAAAGTTGTTCTTAAGATGACAAAATGTAGGAACATTTCATTTTACCATTTTTGCCGAAATTATTAACTGAGTAATATACAAAAAGTTGTTCTTAAGATGACAAAATGAAGGAACATTTCATTTTACCATTTTTGCCGAAATTATTAACTGAATAATATACAAAAAGTTGTTCTTAAGATGACAAAATGAAGGAACATTTCATTTTACCATTTTTGCCGAAATTATTAACTGAATAATATACAAAAAGTTGTTCTTAAGTTGACAAAATGAAGGAGCATTTCATTTTACCATTTTTGCCGAAATTATTAACTGAATAATATACAAAAAGTTGTTCTTAAGATGACAAAATGTAGGAACATTTCATTTTACCATTTTTGCCGAAATTATTAACTGAGTAATATACAATAAGTTGTTCTTAAGATGAAAAAATGTAGGAACATTTCATTTTACCATTTTTGCCGAAATTATTAACTGAGTAATATACAATAAGTTGTTCTTAAGATGAAAAAATGTAGGAACATTTCATTTTACCATTTTTGCCGAAATTATTAACTGAGTAATATACAATAAGTTGTTCTTAAGATGAAAAAATGTAGGAACATTTCATTTTACCATTTTTGCCGAAATTATTAACTGAGTAATATACAAAAAGTTGTTCTTAAGATGACAAAATGTAGGAACATTTCATTTTACCATTTTTGCCGAAATTATTAACTGAGTAATATACAATAAGTTGTTCTTAAGATGAAAAAATGTAGGAACATTTCATTTTACCATTTTTGCGAAATTATTAACTGAGTAATATACAATAAGTTGTTCTTAAGATGAAAAAATGTAGGAACATTTCATTTTACCATTTTTGCCGAAATTATTAACTGAGTAATATACAAAAAGTTGTTCTTAAGATGACAAAATGTAGGAACATTTCATTTTACCATTTTTGCCGAAATTATTAACTGAGTAATATACAAAAAGTTGTTCTTAAGATGACAAAATGAAGGAACATTTCATTTTACCATTTTTGCCGAAATTATTAACTGAATAATATACAAAAAGTTGTTCTTAAGATGACAAAATGAAGGAACATTTCATTTTACCATTTTTGCCGAAATTATTAACTGAATAATATACAAAAAGTTGTTCTTAAGTTGACAAAATGAAGGAACATTTCATTTTACCATTTTTGCCGAAATTATTAACTGAATAATATACAAAAAGTTGTTCTTAAGTTGACAAAATGAAGGAACATTTCATTTTACCATTTTTGCCGAAATTATTAACTGAATAATATACAAAAAGTTGTTCTTAAGATGACAAAATGTAGGAACATTTCATTTTACCATTTTTGCCGAAATTATTAACTGAGTAATATACAATAAGTTGTTCTTAAGATGAAAAAATGTAGGAACATTTCATTTTACCATTTTTGCCGAAATTATTAACTGAGTAATATACAATAAGTTGTTCTTAAGATGAAAAAATGTAGGAACATTTCATTTTACCATTTTTGCCGAAATTATTAACTGAGTAATATACAATAAATTGTTCTTAAGATGAAAAAATGTAGGAACATTTCATTTTACCATTTTTGCCGAAATTATTAACTGAGTAATATACAAAAAGTTGTTCTTAAGATGAAAAAATGTAGGAACATTTCATTTTACCATTTTTGCGAAATTATTAACTGAGTAATATACAAAAAGTTGTTCTTAAGATGACAAAATGTAGGAACATTTCATTTTACCATTTTTGCGAAATTATTAACTGAGTAATATACAAAAAGTTGTTCTTAAGATGACAAAATGTAGGAACATTTCATTTTACCATTTTTGCCGAAATTATTAACTGAGTAATATACAAAAAGTTGTTTTTAAGATGACAAAATGTAGGAACATTTCATTTTACCATTTTTGCCGAAATTATTAACTGAGTAATATACAATAAGTTGTTCTTAAGATGAAAAAATGTAGGAACATTTCATTTTACCATTTTTGCGAAATTATTAACTGAGTAATATACAAAAAGTTGTTCTTAAGATGACAAAATGAAGGAACATTTCATTTTACCATTTTTTCCGAAATTAGTAACTGAATAATATACAAAAAGTTGTTCTTAAGATGACAAAATGTAGGAACATTTCATTTTACCATTTTTGCCGAAATTATTAACTGAGTAATATACAAAAAGTTGTTCTTAAGATGAAAAAATGTAGGAACATTTCATTTTACCATTTTTGCTAAATTATTAACTGAGTAATATACAAAAAGTTGTTCTTAAGATGAAAAAATGTAGGAACATTTCATTTTACCATTTTTGCTAAATTATTAACTGAGTAATATACAAAAAGTTGTTCTTAAGATGACAAAATGAAGGAACATTTCATTTTACCATTTTTGCCGAAATTATTAACTGAATAATATACAAAAAGTTGTTCTTAAGTTGACAAAATGAAGGAACATTTCATTTTACCATTTTTGCCGAAATTATTAACTGAATAATATACAAAAAGTTGTTCTTAAGTTGACAAAATGAAGGAACATTTCATTTTACCATTTTTGCCGAAATTATTAACTGAATAATATACAAAATGTTGTTCTTAAGATGACAAAATGAAGGAACATTTCATTTTACCATTTTTGCCGAAATTAGTAACTGAATAATATACAAAATGTTGTTCTTAAGATGACAAAATGAAGGAACATTTCATTTTACCATTTTTGCCGAAATTAGTAACTGAATAATATACAAAAAGTTGTTCTTAAGATGACAAAATGTAGGAACATTTCATTTGACTATTTTTGCCGAAATTATTAACTGAGTAATATACAAAAAGTTGTTCTTAAGATGACAAAATGAAGGAACATTTCATTTTACCATTTTTGCCGAAATTAGTAACTGAATAATATACAAAAAGATGTTCTTAAGATGACAAAATGAAGGAACATTTCATTTTACCATTTTTGCCGAAATTAGTAACTGAATAATATACAAAAAGTTGTTCTTAAGATGACAAAATGAAGGAATATTTCATTTTACCATTTTTGCCGAAATTAGTAACTGAATAATATACAAAAAGTTGTTCTTAAGATGACAAAATGTAGGAACATTTCATTTGACCATTTTTCCGAAATTATTAACTGAGTAATATACAAAAAGTTGTTCTTAAGATGACAAAATGTAGGAACATTTCATTTTACCATTTTTGCGAAATTATTAACTGAGTAATATACAATAAGTTGTTCTTAAGATGAAAAATGTAGGAACATTTCATTTTACCATTTTTGCCGAAATTATTAACTGAGTAATATACAATAAGTTGTTCTTAAGATGACAAAATGAAGGAACATTTCATTTTACCATTTTTGCGAAATTATTAACTGAGTAATATACAATAAGTTGTTCTTAAGATGAAAAAATGTAGGAACATTTCATTTTACCATTTTTGCGAAATTATTAACTGAGTAATATACAATAAGTTGTTCTTAAGATGAAAAAATGTAGGAACATTTCATTTTACCATTTTTGCGAAATTATTAACTGAGTAATATACAAATATTGTTCTTAAGATGAAAAAATGTAGGAACATTTCATTTTACCATTTTTGCCGAAATTATTAACTGAGTAATATACAATAAGTTGTTCTTAAGATGAAAAAATGTAGGAACATTTCATTTTACCATTTTTGCGAAATTATTAACTGAGTAATATACAATAAGTTGTTCTTAAGATGAAAAAATGTAGGAACATTTCATTTTACCATTTTTGCCGAAATTATTAACTGAGTAATATACAAAAAGTTGTTCTTAAGATGAAAAAATGTAGGAACATTTCATTTTACCATTTTTGCGAAATTATTAACTGAGTAATATACAAAAAGTTGTTCTTAAGATGACAAAATGTAGGAACATTTCATTTTACCATTTTTGCCGAAATTATTAACTGAGTAATATACAAAAAGTTGTTCTTAAGATGAAAAAATGTAGGAACATTTCATTTTACCATTTTTGCCGAAATTATTAACTGAGTAATATACAATAAGTTGTTCTTAAGATGAAAAAATGTAGGAACATTTCATTTTACCATTTTTGCGAAATTATTAACTGAGTAATATACAATAAGTTGTTCTTAAGATGAAAAAATGTAGGAACATTTCATTTTACCATTTTTGCCGAAATTATTAACTGAGTAATATACAAAAAGTTGTTCTTAAGATGAAAAAATGTAGGAACATTTCATTTTACCATTTTTGCGAAATTAGTAACTGAGTAATATACAATAAGTTGTTCTTAAGATGAAAAAATGTAGGAACATTTCATTTTACCATTTTTGCCGAAATTATTAACTGAGTAATATACAAAAAGTTGTTCTTAGGATGAAAAAATGTAGGAACATTTCATTTTACCATTTTTGCCGAAATTATTAACTGAGTAATATACAAAAAGTTGTTCTTAAGATGAAAAAATGTAGGAACATTTCATTTTACCATTTTTGCCGAAATTATTAACTGAGTAATATACAAAAAGTTGTTCTTAAGATGAAAAAATGTAGGAACATTTCATTTTACCATTTTTGCCGAAATTATTAACTGAGTAATATACAAAAAGTTGTTCTTAAGATGAAAAAATGTAGGAACATTTCATTTTACCATTTTTGCCGAAATTATTAACTGAGTAATATACAAAAAGTTGTTCTTAAGATGAAAAAATGTAGGAACATTTCATTTTACCATTTTTGCCGAAATTATTAACTGAGTAATATACAAAAAGTTGTTCTTAAGATGAAAAAATGTAGGAACATTTCATTTTACCATTTTTGCCGAAATTATTAACTGAATAATATACAAAAAGTTGTTCTTAAGATGAAAAAATGTAGGAACATTTCATTTTACCATTTTTGCCGAAATTATTAACTGAGTAATATTCAAAAAGTTGTTCCTAAGATCAAAAAATGTAGGAACATTTCATTTTACCATTTTTGCCGAAATTATTAACTGAGTAATATACAAAAAGTTGTTCTTAAGATGAAAAAATGTAGGAACATTTCATTTTACCATTTTTGCTGAAATTATTAACTGAGTAATATACAAAAAGTTGTTCTTAAGATGAAAAAATGTAGGAACATTTCATTTTACCATTTTTGCCGAAATTATTAACTGAGTAATATACAAAAAGTTGTTCTTAAGATGAAAAAATGTAGGAACATTTCATTTTACCATTTTTGCCGAAATTATTAACTGAGTAATATACAAAAAGTTGTTCTTAAGATGAAAAAATGTAGGAACATTTCATTTTACCATTTTTGCCGAAATTATTAACTGAGTAATATACAAAAAGTTGTTCTTAAGATGAAAAAATGTAGGAACATTTCATTTTACCATTTTTGCCGGACGCTACACACTTCGTTTACTGTAGCATTAATAAAAGAGACAATTACTTCAACAAACAAAAATGTTTGTTTTCCAACGCTTTACTCAAACTAAAGTTGTGATTTCTAAAAGTAATTTTTGTTTACATTTTCTCACACTTAAACATCTGTCTTTCTCTAAATTACATTATTTGTAGAAATGTTGACAAACGTTTTTGACATTTTAAATATTACGTTAAAATTATGTAAAATAATGTATATCAAGTTCTCTACAATCATGAGTTGAGTTTCATGGGAGAAGCGTCATTCTCTAAATTATTTTACAGCTGGACTACAAATCTCCTGCCTGGAGAAATAGAAACCGCATCTATCACTGTAAAATTTAATCTTTTGAAAAATATATGCAATTATTCAAGCAAAAAATTTAATTTAATATTTCTTAAATTCCTATTTAATATGATTTCATTTTCTCGAGCACGTAAAACATCGTGAAATCTTGAAATGAAATAAATTCAACTGACATCGAATCTTACTTTAGTTCCCCCTTTGCTTAAATTAGAAACTGTCGACAATTATTCACCCATAAAACATAGCGTTCAACGTTTTCCTTGTCATCTTTCCTCCCAAACAACGGAAAACATCTGTTGCACAGTGTTTGAGAAAAATTTTAACATTTCCCAAAATATTGTGAAATTTATTTAGTATTTTTTAGCTGGATCGCTCAACCTCCTCAATAAATATCCATTAATCCGATTGGTTTAAAGTCCAATAAATGGTTTAAATACCTCTCCGTGTAGAGATTTTTGCTAATTAAACTTTCGCTATAAAATTATGGTGTGACGATTCTGAATATATTCGGAGCATGTAACACAGGGCAGAGCGATGGTTGGCCCCAGTTTACTAAAACTCTCGCGACAAATATTTGTTAACAGAATGATAAATTCATATAGACAAGTACAACGCAACTTATTAAATATCAAGTAGCAATCCAGAAACTTAGGTGTACAGGGTAAGAAGGACAAACGAAATGTATTTAACCAATTGCAATACTGATACGCACCGACGTATAAGGATTGAATAGTGAAGTTGTTTCTCAAAAACGATTTAGAATGCCTCCCTTAAAAAGAATTTTGACAAATGACCCTCCTCGGGCCATGCATATATATATATATTAAAAACAACATATATCAACAATACCCCAACACGCATCTATGATACCTCACCTACGTTTCTACTAAAAGTACTCTTTACGATTCTACCTTTGCAGCAATAAATAAGTAATAATTTATTCAATAATATGCGTCAATCTAAACTATTTTTTATCTTATTTTTTTTCAACAATAAATAAGTACAAATATATCCGTGAATAAACGTGATCAATGTATATATGCATATGTGTGTACGTACATGTGGTGTGTGTATGTGTGTGTGTTTGTGTGCGCGAGCGTGTGTGTATGTGTGTGTGTGTGTGTGTGTGTGTGTGTGTGTGTGTGTGTATGTGTGTGTGTGTGTGTGTGTGTGTGTGTGTGTGTGTGTGTGTGTGTATGTGTGTGTGTGTTTGTGTGTGTGTGTGTGTGTGTGTGTGTGTGTGTATGTGTGTGTGTTTGTGTGCGCGAGCGTGTGTGTGTGTGTGTGTGTGTGTGTGTGTGTGTGTGTGTGTGTGTGTGTGTGTGTGTGTGTGTATGTTAACATCTATATAATACATGATTTATTAGACGTTTATTTCATCAAAAAATTAATTTAATTTTAAACCAATACAATGGTCAAGTAGTAGAACATCTATTCAAACACTCAATGCTAAAAGGAAATAATTTCATAATACCTTTGCGTAGGTGTAGTGTGCACACAGGCTTGCAAAAAGTACTTAACACGGATTTATCCTATCCAACTATCAGTCTAGTACCGATTAAGCAACGGAATCCTGAGCATTTATGTGTAGAAATTTAACCAAGGGTAAATTGTAGATTGTGCTAAAATAAATTTAGAATTTCAAAACTTTTAAACAATTATAATTCGTATTTATAGATTCCCATAAAAATGATGCTACGTTTCTTATATATTTTTTGGAATAAAATGGATTTATAAAATTATTACTAAACGAAAAATTTATAAATGAATGTTTATACTGTAGTAATAAAAAAGTAAAAAACAACTATTTCTAATGGTTTTACGATATCTCATAATAGTAAATTAAAATCCCATATTAAAATAACCTAATTAAAATACTAGCCAATAGCCAATAAAAGTAATAGTTTTTGTTTCTTATTCAGACCATCAGAATTGTGCTACAAAACTCATATCCAATGATAGAATGAAATGATACTATTTAATCAAGATATTTGTATCTTAGAATTTATAGGAAATCATAACGCGTACTAAATATAGGATATAAATAATTACTTATAGATGTCCTGCAGAATGTTTCATAACCCGTATTAAATATAGGAGAAAAATAATTATTTATAGAACAACTCTGACGATTTCCTACAGATTGTTTCGTAACGCGAATTATATGTAGGATATAAATAATTTGTTATAGAATAATTATAGACGATTTCTTACAGAATGTTTCGTAACCCGTATTAAATATAGGAGATAAATAATTATTTATAGAATAATTATAAACGATATTCTACAGAATGTTTCATAACGCGTATTAAATATAGGAGATAAATAATTATTTATAGAATAATTATAGACGATATCCTACAGAATGTTTCATAACGCGTATTAAATATAGAGATAAATAATTATTTATAGAACAACTCTAGACGATTTCCTACAGATTGTTTCGTAACGCGAATTATATGTAGGATATAAATAATTTGTTATAGAATAATTATAGACGATTTCTTACAGAATGTTTCGTAACCCGTATTAAATATAGGAGATAAATAATTATTTATAGAATAATTATAAACGATATTCTACAGAATGTTTCATAACGCGTATTAAATATAGGAGATAAATAATTATTTATAGAATA
The DNA here is from genome assembly GCA_036971475.1 of Prosapia bicincta. Classification (NCBI taxonomy): domain Eukaryota; kingdom Metazoa; phylum Arthropoda; class Insecta; order Hemiptera; family Cercopidae; genus Prosapia; species Prosapia bicincta. The sequence goes on from JBAIZL010000005.1 coordinate 27,756,008, forward strand.
ATTATAGACGATATCCTACAGAATGTTTCATAACGCGTATTAAATATAGAGATAAATAATTATTTATAGAACAACTCTAGACGATTTCCTACAGATTGTTTCGTAACGCGAATTATATGTAGGATATAAATAATTTGTTATAGAATAATTATAGACGATTTCCTACAGAATGTTTCGTAACCCGTATTAAATATAGGAGATAAATAATTATTTATAGAATAATTATAAACGATATTCTACAGAATGTTTCATAACGCGTATTAAATATAGGAGATAAATAATTATTTATAGAATAATTATAAACGATTTCCTACAGAATGTTTCGTAACCCGTATTAAATATAGAGATAAATAATTATTTATAGAATAATTATAGACGATATCCTACAGAATGCTTCATAACGCGTATTAAATATAGGAGATAAATAATTTTTTATAGAATAATTATAGACGATGTCCTGCAGATTGTTTCATTACGCGTATTAAATATAGGATATAAATAATTTTTTATAGAATAATTATAGACGATGTCCTACAGAATGTTTCATTACGCGTATTAAATATAGATTATAAATAATTTCTTATAGAATATGTATAGACGATATCCTACAGAATGTTTCATTACGCGTATTAAATATAGGATATAAATAATTATTTATAGAACAACTCTAGACGATTTCCTACAGAATGTTTCGTAACGCATACTATATGTAGGATATAAATAATTTTTTATAGAAAAATTATAGACAATGCCCTACAGAATGTTTCATTACGCGTATCAAGTATAGGAGATAAATAATTTTTAATAGAATAATTATAGGCGATATCCTACAGAATATTTCGTAACGCGTATTATATGTAGGATATAAATAATTTTATATAGAATAATTATAGACGATTTCCTACAGAATGTTTCGTAACCCGTATTAAATATAGGAGATAGACAATTATTTATAGAATAGCTCTATAGGGTTTTGTTTGAAGTAGTCGGTTATAGAGATCAAAGTTAACTAAACATCCCCGTGTAGGGAGAGTGATAAGGGAACATAGGAGGTATAAATGTAAGATGAAAGGGAACTGTGTTACTAAGCAAGTGTGAGATACATAGCAAGCGTAGGCAGAACCTACCTCCTAACCGAAGGGAGAGTGATAAGGGAACATAGGAGGTATAAATGTAAGATGAAAGGGAACTGTGTTACTAAGCAAGTGGGAGATACATAGCAAGCGTAGGCAGAACCGACCTCCTAACCGAAGGGAGAGTGATAAGGGAACATAGGAGGTATAAATGTAAGATGAAAGGGAACTGTGTTACTAAGCAAGTGGGAGATACATAGCAAGCGTAGGCAGAACCGACCTCCTAACCGAAGGGAGAGTGATAAGGGAACATAGGAGGTATAAATGTAAGATGAAAGGGAACTGTGTTACTAAGCAAGTGGGAGATACATAGCAAGCGTAGGCAGAACCGACCTCCTAACCGAAGGGAGAGTGATAAGGGAACATAGGAGGTATAAATGTAAGATGAAAGGGAACTGTGTTACTAAGCAAGTGGGAGATACATAGCAAGCGTAGGCAGAACCGACCACCTAACCGAAGGGAGAGTGATAAGGGAACATAGGAGGTATAAATGTAAGATGAAAGGGAACTGTGTTACTAAGCAAGTGGGAGATACATAGCAAGCGTAGGCAGAACCGACCTCCTAACCGAAGGGAGAGTGATAAGGGAACATAGGAGGTATAAATGTAAGATGAAAGGGAACTGTGTTACTAAGCAAGTGGGAGATACATAGCAAGCGTAGGCAGAACCGACCTCCTAACCGAAGGGAGAGTGATAAGGGAACATAGGAGGTATAAATGTAAGATGAAAGGGAACTGTGTTACTAAGCAAGTGGGAGATACATAGCAAGCGTAGGCAGAACCGACCTCCTAACCGAAGGGAGAGTGATAAGGGAACATAGGAGGTATAAATGTAAGATGAAAGGGAACTGTGTTACTAAGCAAGTGGGAGATACATAGCAAGCGTAGGCAGAACCGACCTCCTAACCGAAGGGAGAGTGATAAGGGAACATAGGAGGTATAAATGTAAGATGAAAGGGAACTGTGTTACTAAGCAAGTGGGAGATACATAGCAAGCGTAGGCAGAACCGACCTCCTAACCGAAGGGAGAGTGATAAGGGAACATAGGAGGTATAAATGTAAGATGAAAGGGAACTGTGTTACTAAGCAAGTGGGAGATACATAGCAAGCGTAGGCAGAACCGACCTCCTAACCGAAGGGAGAGTGATAAGGGAACATAGGAGGTATAAATGTAAGATGAAAGGGAACTGTGTTACTAAGCAAGTGGGAGATACATAGCAAGCGTAGGCAGAACCGACCTCCTAACCGAAGGGAGAGTGATAAGGGAACATAGGAGGTATAAATGTAAGATGAATGGGAACTCTGTGTTACTAAGCAAGTGGGAGATACATAGCAAGCGTAGGCAGAACCGACCTCCTAACCGAAGGGAGAGTGATAAGGGAACATAGGAGGTATAAATGTAAGATGAAAGGGAACTGTATTACTAAGCAAGTGGGAGATACATAGCAAGCGTAGGCAGAACCGACCTCCTAACCGAAGGGAGAGTGATAAGGGAACATAGGAGGTATAAATGTAAGATGAAAGGGAACTGTGTTACTACGCAAGTGGGAGATACATAGCAAGCGTAGGCAGAACCGACCTCAAACCGAAGGGAGAGTTACGTGTCTTCATAGCACACCATTCTATATACTTGTGCAGTTTTTAAGAAATTATTGATTTTTTGTCAAAACTGCATCAATATTTACAGGAAGAGAAGGATCAGGGTTTTCTAAGGTGGAAAAATACTAAAATAAAAATGACTGAAAGACGATATGCCCTCGCTAAGGAAAACGTATTAAATAGGTTTGCTACATTCCATTACACACTTCATTTGTAACACACATAGAACTTGAGGTACACACAAATATAATGGCATGCATTTTCGATAAAATACGATTCTATTAAACTGGTTTATATTTTATAATGTTATACGAAATTCAATAAAATTCATAAACCTAACCATCTTTGTGAGATAAAGTAAAGCTCGTGAAACTTTGAGGAGCTCTTTTGACATAAAGGACTATAATTTAAATTTTTACTAAAAAGTCATGAAAATAAGTACATTATGAGCAAAGTAACATGTGAATTCCGTGAACAGATTCGTGAATGTCAAAGTTTGAAACATATTTTTAATTAGAGTTCATGAAAATTAGAGTTATAATTTTAATTAGAGTTCTAATTAATATTTTTAATTAGAGTTCATTAGATACCTGATTGAAAACTAATTTAAATTAAAGAGTTTGGAATTAATTAAAATTTCTTAAAGACATAAAGGTCTTTCTAACTAATTATAATTATACAAATAAACCTAATGCTGTCTATATATTGTATTTAATAACTCAATTAAAATACTAAGGATATTGTAAAATATTCTAGGATCTATTTGTTAACATTTGAGTCAGAACTTGATTGTCAAACTCAAATAAAAACGTTTTCAGAAGATTTACAATGAAATATAAAAATTAAATACTATGTTGAGGGTAATATTTTCACATTTTTATCGATTCTATTAAATAATTTTTAAATTTATTTTGAACAAATTCAATTACAATTACGTACACTTTGTATTTCATTAGCACATAACGTTTTTAAATTAATATAATATTTATTAAACTAAATTTTGTTCTAATCAAAGTTTACTTTGTATATTTTAGTTTATTTTAAAACACATATCGTCGAAAGCAAAACAAAATGTTTCCGCTGTCTAAACGGTTTTACCTGAAAACACTTTTGAAAATAATAATTTAGGAAAAAACTAACCTTTTATATCTTTTCCTTGAATACGGAATGTATTTATTAGAGTTGGTAAAAGTTGTAAAGTTGGCGCGGCAGAAGGGAAGGACGCCGGAGAATAGTTCAGGAAGCACGCACTGCCAGCTTCTAAATGACGGAGCCGGAGTAGCGCCGTTGGTTTTGTACGCTGCAACCCGCTTGCGTGGTTCCCCGCCCTCGACACTTGTTAGCAACGAAACACTTCAGCACCCTGCAATCGTCCGATGTACAGCCATACATTTGCGGATTGCGCTAATGGAAATAAGAATTGTCGGCTGTAAAAAAAACCAGAATTAGGTGAATTACTTTCATTTAATGTGTTTGTTTTCGTTGCAGTATTACATGAACCACTTAGATATATTAAAATTCGTAAATTAAAAACCAAAGTGTAGTAACAATTATTCCTGATTTTTTTTTTTAATTTTATAAAACCAAAAGAAAATTAAGTTTTTTAAATAACATTGCTTTAAATAAAAGACATATAAATCATCAAATAAATAAAATAAAACTTTCTAAACTTATGCCGATTGAAGATAAGATTTTTGGAAGTTGTGGTACTCAGCAAAGCTGATTAGAAAAATTGTTTTAAAATTCATTCTCCAAGAAATAAACGAAAATACATTATTATTTGTATAACAGTATTTCGAATGCATTGCAGTCCTCTCATTTGTTTTTGCTCTTTTACTCTATAAATCATAATTTGTATTTCTTGGGAACTCCATTCGAAAATTGTATCTCCTATATATAATATGCACACAAACGTGTTTATATGTATATTTATGTTTATATATATATATATATATATATATATATATATATATATATATATATATATATATACATATATATATATATATATTATTTATATACACATATTCTAGATATTTATTTATGTTTACATAAATATATATATATATATATATATATCTTGATATTTTACGTTTCCATTATTTTTCCGTTGCACTGACTTTATGAAGTTAATATACATTACTATTGTAAATAATTTTATCCACCACTAGGTGCAATAATTTTACCTTGTGTGATGAGGCACCTTTCGGTCACTTGACCATTGTCGAATCACTGTGATTCAACAATGGTCAAGTGACCGAAAGGTGCCTCATCACACAAGGTAAAATTATTGCACTTAGTGGTGGAAAAAAGTATTTACAATAGTAGTATATTAACTTCATATATGTATATATATATATATATATATATATATATATATATATATATATGAAAAATACAAATACATGAATATTCTATTGTATTTATTCCTGATTATTATTTTTTTTTATTGATTATTCTTGATTGCGAAAGAAAAGCTGTAAATTGTTTAATACAATAAAATATTCTAGTATTTGTAAGTTTCGTATTTTTGAAATATTACAGAAGAAAACATATATATAATAACGATGGGAAATATTACTACAGAACGAGTAATGGCCTTACACCTAAGCTCAATCTTCCTCTATCCTCCTAATCCTCATACTTTTTCATACTATCGTCCTGAGAACCTTTTGGTTTTCCTTTGACCAGCTTGCTTTGGCAAGGTGGAAATTCCCTAACTATTTTAGTCCTCTACCCGTATTTCTTTTCCAGTATGTTTCCCCCACTTTCTCTGTGTGTCTTATCTGCTCGTTCTCCATCCTTTTCTCATATCTGCAATCAATCTCCAAACCTAGGTCCACATACTTTCCTCTTCTGGCTTGCTTAGCCCCGTTCTTCTCGGTATATCTGCTGCCGTAGATTTAGGATCTGAATATTCTCCATGTTCCGTTTTACCTCTCGCTCCTCATACCGTATAGCGTAATGTTTGTAAACAGCGAAGGAACGCCATGTGCTGTTACCATTCGCTCGTCTGCAAAGTATAGCCATCGATAATTAGAGCGAATTTAAAAATAAACAACTCTGTTACGTTATAACAAAAGCATTGGCAAAATCCTTATACCACAAAAATAATCAAAATCAACAAATATCACAAGTTACCCAGGATTAAACCCTATGTACACTTCGATGACCGTATTGTCATCATCAGATGGTTCTATTACAATGAAGTAATATCTAGTGATAAATTTAGTGTAAAATTATAACCAAGTATACAATAATTTACAAGCTAGACTTATTTTAAATGGTCCCTGTCAATACCATCGAAATTTAGTTTACGTTTTTTGTTTCAAAAATGAGATTTTTAACAGAGTAAACTTTTATCCAAATTGGAATACTTGCGTGTTTTTATCATTTTTTTATAATATGCCTTTAAAATATAAAATGTAAACATGAAAAGAATTTGAAAATTACAAAATATGAGTAAAATTTGAACATTGAATTAGGTTTTATGTATTTTGTATAAAAGGTAAGTATTTACTTTAACTTAGTGTTCCTATAAAAACGTTGGAAAACCCCCAACACCACAAAAATATAATATCACAAATTACCTTAGAATAAACCCTTAGTACACTTCGATGACCATGTTGTCATCATCAGAGGATGACAATTTAGATTGTATTACTAAATTACAATCTAAAATACAATAATTTACAAACTAGACTGACCACACTCTGTAGGTCTTGCTTTGAAAGAACCTAACGCTAAATACATTTCTCCTGTAGGCTGGTGAATTAGACCCGGCGTTAAGGTATAAATATAAAACCAGATGTAGGAGATGTGATGGCTTGTTCTCACCATAGGAGTCATAGAAAGGATCACCACCAGATCCCGTGTAGGAAGAAGGATAGAGAGGAACTTTAGTGTAAGTAAATTGGCAACACTTATCTTAAGCAAGCCTGCTCTCTACCGGAGTGAATGAGAAGCTAGGAGTATTTGTGGCACATGAAATGTAGCTAGAAACGTGGACATTCTGGTGATACACATATTTAACACTCAAAGAATAGATAAGCTCTGCCCTGGCTTCCAGCGCTACGAATTTGTTGAGCAGTTGTTACGAAACATTAAGTCGAAATCTTTTTTGTTTAGTTCCTCTGAAGAAAAGTTTCCCTCGAAGTTTTCCAATATTATACACACAAAAACTAATAATATAATTAGGGCAAAATCCTTCTTTATGAGGATTACAAGATTTAAACGGATTGTGGTTTATTTTAACGATATTTACAACAAAACTCTAGACACTTTTTGCTTATGCAACGTAGAAAGAAAAGGCAGCTACTCACTATGGCAAAAAGTTTAGGGGGAAGCGTGGCAAAATACAAAATGAGAAAACTTAGGAAGTATATATTAATGTAAAGCGTATTAACCCTAAATACTTTTTAAACGTAAAACAAAATTTAAATTTAGGTATGAGTCAATTCTTGTCATTTCAATCAAACAACGGCGTTTCGACAACTAATTAGCTATTTTCTTCAAGTTTAGAATACATACAGAAAGTTATTTTTTTATACAAATAGTATAAACAAAATGTTTTTAAAGTCGATTCCTACTTTGGTCAACAAAGCGTAATTATATTCCAGTTATGTTTTATTAAATAGTTTCAATATATATATATATATATATATATATATATATATATATATATAATGTAACATAATCTATGCATTAAAACAACTGTTTTACCACACAAACTATAACATACAATCCGCTCATTCATGAAATCATATGTTATTATTTATTTTAAGCCAAATGGAATGGAGTAACTATATTGCATACCTTGCCCCTTTCAAAGTTTTTTTTGCATTTAAAACAAAATAATTCATTATTAAATATAACTAATAATATTTGGAAAAACCATAATAAGATCAAGTGTTATCCACAAGAAAATAAAATGTATTTGAACTTGAGTGGATGAGAAAAAAGTATTTTAATAATGAATGAAAATTTGTACTTTATATATATATATATATATATATATATATATATATATATATATATATATATATATAATGTAACATAATCTATGCATTAAAACAACTGTTTTACCACACAACCTATAACATAAAATCCGCTGATTCATGAAATCATATGTTATTATTTATTTTAAGCCAAATGGGATGGAGTAACTATATTGCATACCTTGCCCCTTTCAAAGTTTTTTTTGCATTTAAAACTCAAATAATTCATTATTAAATATAACTAATAATATTTGGAAAAACTATAATAAAATCAAGTGTTATCCACAAGAAAAAAAATGTATTTGAACTTGAGTGGATGAGAAAAAAGTATTTTAATAATGAATGAAAATTTGTACTTTATATATATATATATATATATATATATATATATATAATGTAACAAAATCTATGCATTAAAACAACTGTTTTACCACACAACCTATAACATAAAATCCGCTGATTCATGAAATCATATGTTATTATTTATTTTAAGCCAAATGGGATGGAGTACCTATATTGCATACCTTGCCCCTTTCAAAGTTTTTTTTGCATTTAAAACTCAAATAATTCATTATTAAATATAACTAATAATATTTGGAAAAACTATAATAAGATCAAGTGTTATCCACAAGAAAAAAAATGTATTTGAACTTGAGTGGATGAGAAAAAAGTATTTTAATAATGAATGAAAATTTGTACTTTATATATATATATATATATATATATATATATATATATATAATGTAACAAAATCTATGCATTAAAACAACTGTTTTACCACACAACCTATAACATAAAATCCGCTGATTCATGAAATCATATGTTATTATTTATTTTAAGCCAAATGGGATGGAGTACCTATATTGCATACCTTGCCCCTTTCAAAGTTTTGTTTCCATATAAAACTCAAATAATTCATTATTAAATATAACTAATAATATTTGGAAAAACTATAATAAGATCAAGTGTTATCCACAAGAAAAAAAATGTATTTGAACTTGAGTGGATGAGAAAAAAGTATTTTAATAATGAATGAAAATTTGTACTTTATATATATATATATATATATATATATATATATATATATATATATATATATATATATAAGGAATTTAACAAAAGTAATAAATACAAAATTTTAAACTACCAGAAACGCAAAAGTTTTACTATATGAGATCCTTTTAGATGGTTTAGTTATGTATAATATAGATGTAGGTACATACTTTATATAAATATTGGCTGTTCCAGGGTGAGAACGCACCCAGGTCTGAGGTGCTGGGAAGCTCAGTGATCTAAACAAGCTCATCACTGGTGAGTGTTTTTAAACTATTATTGTTGTCTACATCTCTAAATTCCATTGCATGTAGTAAATACGACTCAAGTATTGTAGTAGTAGAACTAATGGTTGACATATTTTGTTTACAGTTTTACATATCTTTTTTTATGTTGAAATATTGAAGATATTTTATTTCTTCTAGATTTATTGCTACTTTTGTCGGTTTGTAAGATCTTTTGGCATTAATTTTTCATTAATCTTATTTAATATTATTTTGTAGATCTATTTGTCAGTAGTTGATTTGATCAGATAAATCAAGTCGTATAAATGGTGCTAATCTAATATTCAAATAAAAGTTTTGAAATTACACTGTATTTACCTGCTGAAACATGTGTTTACCTAAACAATGAAACGTTTGGTTTTTTATAGTAGTTGTTCAAATACAAAATTACATATTGAAATATAACTGTTGATATACGAAATAATACATTCAGTTATTCTTATTGAAATAAATTAAAATATATAAGGTACTAGTTAAGTCAAAGAAATACTTAAATGAAAGAATAATAACATAGTTTATATAAATAAAAAAATTGATCAAATTTATTGAAAGAAATATGATTTTCAAAGATGACCATGTAGGCTACTTAGACCAAATACAAGGCTCGATGGCTTGTGGGCAATACGAGTTGTGAACTGAGGCTACGTCGTATTAACATTAAGTTATGCACTACGAATTTTAAAAAATTATGTGTTTAAACTTGAGCGGATGAATAAAAAGTATTTTATTAACGATTGGAAATTGGAACAAGATATAAATAAGGAGAGTGTAAACTAATAGAAGGAATTGAGTAACAGTAATTGCTACAAAAATCTGCATATACATATATCACACTTTAATATACTTAAACAATAATCTTTATTATTATATTTGCTAGTCGACTTTCGAGAGCTATCAATTACGTGTCCTCATTTTATAATCTTATTTTGTAAGTACGGTATTCAAAAATAATTATGCTGTTGGATCACACAAAAACATTCCCTATAGTTAACAAGGATTAAGAACTGATACTGTCGCATATATCTTCGTATGAGTGTGTACACAAACATGAATAACAAAATGACTATGTCGTTAAATATAATTTAAAATTATCGACATAATAAAGGCCTATAACTATACGTAATTGATTATGCGGTAAAGTATCACCGGCTCATACCACATTCCCGGCCTTCAGTGCGGCTCTGACGAATATTGCCATTCTAACCTCATAACCCAAACCAGAATATTGCCATCCTTTCTTTGTCTGCTAAGCACAAATCCAGAGACCATTATGCTCTCGTTAATTTATCTGCAAGAGAGGACGTGGGTGTAGTCGGAGTGTTGGCGCGCAGAACAAAGGGTGCAAAGTTCTCGTAACTTAAATCGAAGAATTCTGAGAAGTGGTTCAAACGCAAATCCCGTGATTTCGAGGCACACTTTAAAATGCATGGTGTTTTCACAAATTTCAATCCTCGACCACCTCAGTAGACTATTATCAAACATTTGTTAAGAATAGTAGTGAATATATATATATATATATATATATATATATATATATATATATATATATATATATATATACATAGATGCCGTCCTAGCACACATGTTACTTGAAGCAAGTGTTTACTTATTTATATAGCAAAGTATTTGAGTGTAAACTAGTAAAAAAAAAAATCTTTTAAGATATAGTTATGAATTTTTTGTTCTAAAAATAGTTTTTAGGGCCCTGTTGACCAACTTATTAATAAAGCATCGTTGTTAAGAGACATGGACATTGTCCGTATGTATATTAATACAACTTGAAGCTGCCTCCCTCACTGTGTTTACTTCCTGCATTATAAACTAGAGGCTTCCGAGTTACTCACGCCATATCCTGCCTGCTTAGCATAAAGTAGTTTTCACAGTATGAGGCCACCTTACATAAATAGAAGGTAAAAGTTCTCCATTTTAGTGAGCAATTTTCGTTTGATGAAACCTAAGAAAAATCTTTAAGTTTCTCTCTGTATCTTCCTCTCTATCTGTCTCTCTCTATACTTCTCTCTCTTCCTCTCGACCTCTTTGATTATCTTTCGTTTTCTGCTCTCACTCTCTTTCCCGTTTTCTTTACACCTATTTACCCTCTCTCTCTCTCTCTCTCCCTCTCCCTCCTCTACCTCTCTCTCCCCCTCTCTCCTACTTTCTCTCTCCCCCACCTCTCTCCACCTCCCCCCCTCTCTCTTTCTCTCTCTCTCTCAAAGTTTTTTCCCCTCAGTCCCCCTCTCTCTGTCTCCGTCACTCTGCTGGGTCCCTAGTTCCTTTTTTTTCTATTTACATTCCATCTGCTTCTGTCTCTCTCTCTCCTGTTATCTCTCTTTTTTTCCTGTTTCCTCCTTTTTTCTTTTTCTGTCTCCTCTCGCTTCCTTCCCTTGATTCTGTCTTTCTCTCTCCTACATCTTCTCGTTGCTTCTCTTTATGACTCTCTCTAGCTCACTTTCTGACTTTCACTCTCTCTCTCCCTCTCTCTCTCTCTCTCTCTCTCTCTCTCTCTCTCTCTCTCGCTCTCTCTACGTTTGTGCTTTTCTTCCTCATTCCTTTTGTTTCTCTCTCTCTCCATGAAATAGTGGTTCTCCATGAACAAAATTTGGTTCTAATAACCAATTTTGTTACATTCGTTCCCTAATATTTGTTTGTATTCGTATTTCATATCGTAGCTTCAAATGAAAAATTGTTGGATTTTCTTTAAAGACGATTTTCATATTCGAAACATAAACATAACAGATGTAGTTTTTTACAAAACACGATAAAAGGTTATTACAGCCAAAAAAGTAAAACAACTAGGCTCAACGATTTACAAAGTGTGTAAGAAAGAGAGAGAGAGAGAGAGAGAGAGAGAGAGAGAGTAATATCAAGGTTGTACGTAAGCAGGCAAACGCACAATATAGACAGACATTCATACAAGCACTAGTCAAGCAACCCTTACACGTACATGCATTAGGTAAGCATGCATGTTGTATTGTATATAAGGAGCAAGAGTAACAAGAAGATAGATAGATAGATAGAGAGAGTAATATGAAGGTTGTAAGTAAGCAGGCAAACGCACAATATAGACAGACATTCATACAAGCACGAGTCAAGCAGCCCTTACACGTACATGCATTAGGTAAGCATGCATGTTGCATTGTATATAAGGAGTAAGAGTAACAAGAAGATAGATAGATAGAGAGAGAGAGTAATATGAAGGTTGTAAGTAAGCAGGCAAACGCACAATATAGACAGACATTCATACAAGCACGAGTCAAGCAGCCCTTACACGTACATGCATTAGGTAAGCATGCATGTTGCATTGTATATAAAGAGTAAGAGTAACAAGAAGATATATATATATATATATATATATATATATATATATAGAGAGAGAGAGAGAGAGAGAGAGAGAGAGAGAGAGTAATATCAAGGTTGTAAGTAAGCAGGCAACCGCACAATATAGACAGACATTCATACAAGCACGAGTCAAGCAGTCCTTACACGTACACGCATTAGGTAAGCATGCATGTTGCATTGTATATAAAGAGTAAGAATAACAAGAAGATAGATAGATAGAGAGAGAGAGAGAGAGAGAGAGAGAGAGTAATATCAAGGTTGTCAGTAAGCAGGCAAACGCACAATATAGACAGACATTCATACAAGCACGAGTCAAGCAGCCCTTACACATACATGCATTAGGTAAGCATGCATGTTGCATTGTATATAAAGAGTAAGAGTAATAAGAAGATAGAGAGAGAGAGAGAGAGTAATATCAAGGTTGTAAGTAAGCAGGCAAACGCACAATATAGACAGATATTCATGCAAGCACGAGTCAAGCAGCCCTTACACATACATGCATTAGGTAAGCATGCATGTTGCATTGTATATAAAGAGTAAGAGTAACAAGAAGATAGAGAGAGAGAGAGAGAGTAATATCAAGGTTGTACGTAAGCAGGTAAACGCACAATATAGACAGATATTCATACAATTATGAGTCAAGCAGCCCTTACACGTACATGCATTAGGTAAGCATGCATGTTGTATTGTATATAAAGGGTAAGAATAACAAGAAGATAGATAGATAGAGAGAGAGAGAGAGAGAGTGAGAGAATAATATCAAGGGTGTCAGTAAGCAGGCAAACGCACAATATAGAAAGACATTCATACAAGCACGAATCAAGCAGCCCTTACACGTACATGCATTAGGTAAGCATGCATGTTGCATTGTATATAAAGAGTAAAAATAACAAGAAGATATATATATATATATATATATATATATATAGAGAGAGAGAGAGAGAGAGAGAGAGAGAGAGAGAGAGAGAGTAATATCAAGGGTGTCAGTAAGCAGGCAAACGCACAATATAGACAGACATTCATACAAGCACGAGTCAAGCAGCCCTTACACGTACATGCATTAGGTAAGCATGCATGTTGCATTGTATACAAAGAGTAAGAATAACAAGAAGATATATATATATATATATATATATATATATATATATATATATATATAGAGAGAGAGAGAGAGAGAGAGAGAGAGTAATATCAAGGGTGTCAGTAAGCAGGCAAACGCACAATATAGACAGACATTCATACAAGCACGAATCAAGCAGCCCTTACACGTACATGCATTAGGTAAGCATGCATGTTGCATTGTATATAAAGAGTAAGAATAACAAGAAGATATATATATATATATATATATATATATATATATATATATATATAAAGAGAGAGAGAGAGAGTAATATCAAGGGTGTCAGTAAGCAGGCAAACGCACAATATAGACAGACATTCATACAAACACGAGTCAAGCAGCCCTTACACGTACATGCATTAGGTAAGCATGCATGTTGCATTGTATATAAAGAGTAAGAGTAACAAGAAGATAGAGAGAGAGAGAGAGAGAGAGAGAGAGAGAGAGAGAGAGAGAGTAATATCAAGGGTGTCAGTAAGCAGGCAAACGCACAATATAGACAGACATTCATACAAGCACGAGTCAAGCAGCCCTTACACGTACATGCATTAGGTAAGCATGCATGTTGCATTGTATATAAAGAGTAAGAATAACAAGAAGATATATATATATATATATATATATATATATATATATATATATAGAGAGAGAGAGAGAGAGAGAGAGAGAGAGTAATTTCAAGGTTGTAAGTAAGCAGGCAAACGCACAATATAGACAGACATTCATACAAACACGAGTCAAGCAGCCCTTACACGTACATGCATTAGGTAAGCATGCATGTTGCATTGTATATAAAGAGTAAGAGTAACAAGAAGATATATATATATATATATATATATATATATAGAGAGAGAGAGAGAGAGAGAGAGAGAGAGAGAGAGAGTTATATCAATGTTGTAAGTGAGCAGGCAAGCGCACAATATAGACAGACATTCATACAAACACGAGTCAAGCAGCCCTTACACGTACATGCATTAGGTAAGCATGCATATTGCATTGTATATAAAGAGTAAGAGTAACAAGAAGAGAGAGAGAGACAGAGAGATTAAAATCAAGAATGTGAGTAAGCCGGCAAGCGCACAATATAGACAGACATTCATACAAACACGAGTCAAGCAGCCCTTACACGTACATGCATTAGGTAAGCATGCATATTGCATTGTATATAAAGAGTAAGAGTAACAAGAAGATAGATAGAGAGAGAGAGAGAGAAATAATATCAAGGTTGTAAGTAAGTAGGCAAACGCACAATATAGACAGACATTCATTCAAGCACGAGTCAAGCAGCCCTTTTACGTACATGCATTAGGTAAGCATGCATGTTGCATTGTAAATAAAGAGTAAGAGTAACAAGAAGAGAGAGAGAGACAGAGAGAATAAAATCAAGAATGTAAGTAAGCCGGCAAGCGCACAATATAGACAGACATTCATACAAACACGAGTCAAGCAGCCCTTACACGTACATGCATTAGGTAAGCATGCATATTGCATTGTATATAAAGAGTAAGAGTAACATGAAGATAGATAGAGAGAGAGAGAGAGTAATATCAAGTTTGTAAGTGAGCAGGCAAACGCACAATATAGACAGACATTCATAGAAGCACGAGTCAAGCAGCCCTTTTACGTACATGCATTAGGTAAGCATGCATGTTGCATTGTAAATAAAGAGTAAGAGTAACAAGAAGAGAGAGAGAGACAGAGAGATTAAAATCAAGAATGTGAGTAAGCCGGCAAGCGCACAATATAGACAGACATTCATACAAACACGAGTCAAGCAGCCCTTACACGTACATGCATTAGGTAAGCATGCATATTGCATTGTATATAAAGAGTAAGAGTAACAAGAAGATAGATAGAGAGAGAGAGAGAGAGAAATAATATCAAGGTTGTAAGTAAGTAGGCAAACGCACAATATAGACAGACATTCATTCAAGCACGAGTCAAGCAGCCCTTTTACGTACATGCATTAGGTAAGCATGCATGTTGCATTGTAAATAAAGAGTAAGAGTAACAAGAAGAGAGAGAGAGACAGAGAGAATAAAATCAAGAATGTAAGTAAGCCGGCAAGCGCACAATATAGACAGACATTCATACAAACACGAGTCAAGCAGCCCTTACACGTACATGCATTAGGTAAGCATGCATATTGCATTGTATATAAAGAGTAAGAGTAACATGAAGATAGATAGAGAGAGAGAGAGAGTAATATCAAGTTTGTAAGTGAGCAGGCAAACGCACAATATAGACAGACATTCATACAAGCACGAGTCAAGTAGCCCTTACACGTACATGCATTAGGTAAGCAAGCATGTTACATTGTATATAAAGAGTAAAAGTAACAAGAAGATAGATAGATAGATAGAGAGAGAGAGAGAGAGAGTAATATCAAGTTTGTAAGTAAGCAGGCAAACGCACAATATAGACAGACATTCATGCAAGCACGAGTCAAGCAGCCCTTACACGTACATGCATTAGGTAAGCATGCATATTGCATTGTATATAAAGAGTAAGAGTAACAAGAAGATAGATAGAGAGAGTAATATCAAGGTTGTAAGTAAGCAAGTAAACGCACAATATAGACAGATATTCATACAAGCACGAGTCAAGCAGCCCTTACACGTACATGCATTAGGTAAGCATGCATGTTGCATTGTATATAAAGAGTAAGAGTAACAAGAAGATAGATAGAGAGAGTAATATCAAGGTTGTAAGTAAGCAAGTAAACGCACAATATAGACAGATATTCATACAAGCACGAGTCAAGCAGCCCTTACACGTACATGCATTAGGTAAGCATGCATGTTGCATTGTATATAAAGAGTAAGAGTAACAAGAAGATAGATAGAGAGAGTAATATCAAGGTTGTAAGTAAGCAAGTAAACGCACAATATAGACAGATATTCATGCAAGCACGAGTCAAGCATCCCTTACACGTACATGCATTAGGTAAGCATGCATGTTGCATTGTATATAAAGAGTAAGAGTAACAAGAAGATAGATAGAGAGAGTAATATCAAGGTTGTAAGTAAGCAGGCAAACGCACAATATAGACAGACATTCATGCAAGCACGAGTCAAGCAGCCCTTACACGTACATGCATTAGGTAAGCATGCATATTGCATTGTATATAAAGAGTAAGAGTAACAAGAAGATAGATAGAGAGAGTAATATCAAGGTTGTAAGTAAGCAAGTAAACGCACAATATAGACAGATATTCATACAAGCACGAGTCAAGCAGCCCTTACACGTACATGCATTAGGTAAGCATGCATGTTGCATTGTATATAAAGAGTAAGAGTAACAAGAAGATAGATAGAGAGAGTAATATCAAGGTTGTAAGTAAGCAAGTAAACGCACAATATAGACAGATATTCATACAAGCACGAGTCAAGCAGCCCTTACACGTACATGCATTAGGTAAGCATGCATGTTGCATTGTATATAAAGAGTAAGAGTAACAAGAAGATAGATAGAGAGAGTAATATCAAGGTTGTAAGTAAGCAAGTAAACGCACAATATAGACAGATATTCATACAAGCACGAGTCAAGCAGCCCTTACACGTACATGCATTAGGTAAGCATGCATGTTGCATTGTATATAAAGAGTAAGAGTAACAAGAAGATAGATAGAGAGAGTAATATCAAGGTTGTAAGTAAGCAAGTAAACGCACAATATAGACAGATATTCATACAAGCACGAGTCAAGCAGCCCTTACACGTACATGCATTAGGTAAGCATGCATATTGCATTGTATATAAAGAGTAAGAGTAACAAGAAGATAGATAGAGAGAGTAATATCAAGGTTGTAAGTAAGCAAGTAAACGCACAATATAGACAGATATTCATACAAGCACGAGTCAAGCAGCCCTTACACGTACATGCATTAGGTAAGCATGCATGTTGCATTGTATATAAAGAGTAAGAGTAACAAGAAGATAGATAGAGAGAGTAATATCAAGGTTGTAAGTAAGCAAGTAAACGCACAATATAGACAGATATTCATACAAGCACGAGTCAAGCAGCCCTTACACGTACATGCATTAGGTAAGCATGCATATTGCATTGTATATAAAGAGTAAGAGTAACAAGAAGATAGATAGAGAGAGTAATATCAAGGTTGTAAGTAAGCAAGTAAACGCACAATATAGACAGATATTCATACAAGCACGAGTCAAGCAGCCCTTACACGTACATGCATTAGGTAAGCATGCATGTTGCATTGTATATAAAGAGTAAGAGTAACAAGAAGATAGATAGAGAGAGTAATATCAAGGTTGTAAGTAAGCAAGTAAACGCACAATATAGACAGATATTCATACAAGCACGAGTCAAGCAGCCCTTACACGTACATGCATTAGGTAAGCATGCATATTGCATTGTATATAAAGAGTAAGAGTAACAAGAAGATAGATAGAGAGAGTAATATCAAGGTTGTAAGTAAGCAAGTAAACGCACAATATAGACAGATATTCATACAAGCACGAGTCAAGCAGCCCTTACACGTACATGCATTAGGTAAGCATGCATGTTGCATTGTATATAAAGAGTAAGAGTAACAAGAAGATAGATAGAGAGAGTAATATCAAGGTTGTAAGTAAGCAGGCAAACGCACAATATAGACAGATATTCATACAAGCACGAGTCAAGCAG
This sequence comes from Prosapia bicincta, assembly GCA_036971475.1. Taxonomy (NCBI): domain Eukaryota; kingdom Metazoa; phylum Arthropoda; class Insecta; order Hemiptera; family Cercopidae; genus Prosapia; species Prosapia bicincta. The sequence continues at coordinate 27,774,186 of JBAIZL010000005.1, forward strand.
CCCTTACACGTACATGCATTAGGTAAGCATGCATATTGCATTGTATATAAAGAGTAAGAGTAACAAGAAGATAGATAGAGAGAGTAATATCAAGGTTGTAAGTAAGCAAGTAAACGCACAATATAGACAGATATTCATACAAGCACGAGTCAAGCAGCCCTTACACGTACATGCGTTAGGTAAGCATGCATGTTGCATTGTATATAAAGAGTAAGAGTAACAAGAAGATAGATAGAGAGAGTAATATCAAGGTTGTAAGTAAGCAGGCAAACGCACAATATAGACAGACATTCATGCAAGCACGAGTCAAGCAGCCCTTACACGTACATGCATTAGGTAAGCATGCATGTTGCATTGTATATAAAGAGTAAGAGTAACAAGAAGATAGATAGAGAGAGTAATATCAAGGTTGTAAGTAAGCAAGTAAACGCACAATATAGACAGATATTCATACAAGCACGAGTCAAGCAGCCCTTACACGTACATGCATTAGGTAAGCATGCATGTTGCATTGTATATAAAGAGTAAGAGTAACAAGAAGATAGATAGAGAGAGTAATATCAAGGTTGTAAGTAAGCAAGTAAACGCACAATATAGACAGATATTCATACAAGCACGAGTCAAGCAGCCCTTACACGTACATGCATTAGGTAAGCATGCATGTTGCATTGTATATAAAGAGTAAGAGTAACAAGAAGATAGATAGAGAGAGTAATATCAAGGTTGTAAGTAAGCAAGTAAACGCACAATATAGACAGATATTCATACAAGCACGAGTCAAGCAGCCCTTACACGTACATGCATTAGGTAAGCATGCATATTGCATTGTATATAAAGAGTAAGAGTAACAAGAAGATAGATAGAGAGAGTAATATCAAGGTTGTAAGTAAGCAAGTAAACGCACAATATAGACAGATATTCATACAAGCACGAGTCAAGCAGCCCTTACACGTACATGCATTAGGTAAGCATGCATGTTGCATTGTATATAAAGAGTAAGAGTAACAAGAAGATAGATAGAGAGAGTAATATCAAGGTTGTAAGTAAGCAAGTAAACGCACAATATAGACAGATATTCATACAAGCACGAGTCAAGCAGCCCTTACACGTACATGCATTAGGTAAGCATGCATATTGCATTGTATATAAAGAGTAAGAGTAACAAGAAGATAGATAGAGAGAGTAATATCAAGGTTGTAAGTAAGCAAGTAAACGCACAATATAGACAGATATTCATACAAGCACGAGTCAAGCAGCCCTTACACGTACATGCATTAGGTAAGCATGCATGTTGCATTGTATATAAAGAGTAAGAGTAACAAGAAGATAGATAGAGAGAGTAATATCAAGGTTGTAAGTAAGCAGGCAAACGCACAATATAGACAGATATTCATACAAGCACGAGTCAAGCAGCCCTTACACGTACATGCATTAGGTAAGCATGCATATTGCATTGTATATAAAGAGTAAGAGTAACAAGAAGATAGATAGAGAGAGTAATATCAAGGTTGTAAGTAAGCAAGTAAACGCACAATATAGACAGATATTCATACAAGCACGAGTCAAGCAGCCCTTACACGTACATGCATTAGGTAAGCATGCATGTTGCATTGTATATAAAGAGTAAGAGTAACAAGAAGATAGATAGAGAGAGTAATATCAAGGTTGTAAGTAAGCAGGCAAACGCACAATATAGACAGACATTCATGCAAGCACGAGTCAAGCAGCCCTTACACGTACATGCATTAGGTAAGCATGCATGTTGCATTGTATATAAAGAGTAAGAGTAACAAGAAGATAGATAGAGAGAGTAATATCAAGGTTGTAAGTAAGCAAGTAAACGCACAATATAGACAGATATTCATACAAGCACGAGTCAAGCAGCCCTTACACGTACATGCATTAGGTAAGCATGCATGTTGCATTGTATATAAAGAGTAAGAGTAACAAGAAGATAGATAGAGAGAGTAATATCAAGGTTGTAAGTAAGCAAGTAAACGCACAATATAGACAGATATTCATACAAGCACGAGTCAAGCAGCCCTTACACGTACATGCATTAGGTAAGCATGCATGTTGCATTGTATATAAAGAGTAAGAGTAACAAGAAGATAGATAGTCAAAACACGAACCTTTAAACTTAACCATTCCCTCGGAGTGTGTACGATTAAAAATGAAACCATATACCACATTATGATATGAAAATGAGAACTTTAAAAAAGTATAGTATTAATGTGAGCGAAGTTAAGTGGATAAAACATCAACGCACAAAGAGCTGCAAGGTTCATTACTTACAGATCGATCGCACAGTCTATTTGTACAATACAAATTGGTGTTCTGTGGTGTATTATTGTGATAGTTGTGTGTTTGGTTTTCTGTGGTGTATTATTGTGATAGTGGTGTGTTTGGTGTTTTGTGGTGTATTATTGTGATAGTGTAGTGTTTGGTGTTCTGTGGTGTATTATTGTGATAGTGGTGTGTTTGGTGTTTTGTGGTGTATTATTGTGATAGTGTAGTGTTTGGTGTTCTGTGGTGTATTAATGTGATAGTGGTGTGTTTGATGTTCTGTGGTGTATTGTTGTGATAGTGGTGTGTTTGGTGTTCTGTGGTGTATTATTGTGATAGTGTAGTGTTTGGTGTTCTGTGGTGTATTATTGTGATAGTGGTGTGTTTGGTGTTCTGTGGTGTATTTCTGTGATAGTGTAGTGTTTGATGTTCTGTGGTGTATTATTGTGATAGTGGTGTGTTTGATGTTCTATGTTGTATTGTTGTGATAGTGGTGAGTTTGGTGTTCTGTGGTGTATTATTGTGATAGTGTAGTGTTTGGTGTTCTGTGGTGTATTATTGTGATAGTGGTGTGTTTGGTGTTCTGTGGTGTATTTCTGTGATAGTGTAGTGTTTGATGTTCTGTGGTGTATTATTGTGATAGTGGTGTGTTTGATGTTCTATGTTGTATTGTTGTGATAGTGGTGAGTTTGGTGTTCTGTGGTGTATTATTGTTCATAGAGTGGTTGTTGACTATGGCCGTAAAATATTAAAAAAACGCACACAATAAACATTAAAACAAACAATAAACGTTGAGCTTTGCTTGTGTTACATAAAACAATAACTTATACACGCTTGCAATCAAACATTTATTCGGATAACTCGTTTCAACTGCAAGACCCTCATCGGTGGGATAGCTATTACAACATATAAACTAAACGTTTAGAGTTTGAGGCAGTAGGGAGTTAGTAACCGCTACTACTTAGTCGATTGAATAATTATGTTTCATTCCCTACTTTTAGTTCAAACTCTCCTTATGTGGTAGAACAGGTTTTATAACTCATATGTTATGATAATTTATTATTATTATTATTTGTAATTATTTATTGAAAAGTAATTTTAAAAATAATATTTCTTTGGAGACCTAATTAGGAATTAACTTTTGTCTTCGATGAGTTTATATTCCTTGTTTGCAATAACTTTTATTTTATCCATTGTTTTATTTTTATTTATTAATAGTCTCTATGTTAAGCGTAAATTAATGTTAACTGATATAAATAGCCTAAACAAAACCTCGTTTAAAAATTATATATACTTGGAGTGAGGTCCGCTTAATATATCTGTCCTTCAAAAGGTGCAATGCTGCCTTATCTTAACTTTAAACAAGTAAAATAAACAAAAACTGTTTCAAGTAAGTTCCTAATTATTTCAACAAAAAAAATGTATTTTAGTTATTTTTTAATAAATAACTACAAATAATATAAATAAAGTATAACAAGCTATACGTTAAAACCTCTGTTCCACCACATAACCAATAACATCACCTGTTTTAAAAAAATCATATGTTGTCATTTATTACAAGTCAAATGGGACAAAATAACTATATTCCATACCTTTCCACTTTTCTAAAAAGTTTTCTCACACGTATACCTAAAATTAATTCAATATTAAATTTAAATAATAAGTTATTATTGGAAAAAACTGTATTAACATCAAGTGTTAGCCACTAATTTTTTTTTAATGTTGAGTGTTGAATAAAAAGAGTTTTATTAACGATTGAAAAATTAAAAGGATATATATATATATATATATATATATATATATATATATATATATATATATATATATATATATATATAAGGGAGTGTGAACTGATAGAAGGAATAGAAAAAGGAAACTGAGCATCTGCCCGCATTTACTTGTTGTAATGGTAACTTTCCAAAGCTCTCGTATACCAGCTTTGTTTACAAGTAACCGTAATGCGTAAAGTGTAAGCGGAAACCTCCTTACTTACAGCGTGAGTATGTTTTCGCACTGTAGTTATTATTTCCAAAGGTCCGTAAAGTTTACAGCCTTGTTGACAGACGCGCTACAAAGCACTTATGTTAATTGGACAGTCCGTCAGTTCGGTCTCACTTCATTTTACTAAGTACTGGGGCAGCCCTTTCCCGCTTCACGCTGACAAAAGCTTCCAAACAGCCCCCATGCCAAGGTCGTCCTACAGGTTCCTTGTTTGTGACGTCATACGTCCCACGTATGAAGAAAGTTAGACGATAAGAGCATTTTCAAATTTAAGTACAAGTCAATGCGGGAAATTAGCAACATAAATTAAAACATAGCAACATATTGAAACGTAATTTTAAGCTTCATAATCATGAAGAGCCGATATACGTCATGAAAAGGACAGTGATCCTACAACCATAATCGGCGAAAGAGAAACCTGGATCTCTTCTATTTCCCCACCATCGTACTTTATGCTACAATTCGTGAACCCGAAGTCGCCCTACTTTCTAGTGGAGTCAAAGATGTTGACTAATTCCGTTAAAGTGTTCCAAGAAAGGGTGGAGACTGAGGCGAAGATATCGTGAAGATCTAACCTTGAAAATAGGGGCAGTTATGGCTTTAAGGTGGGAAATCGCTACCTGAACTAGACGTATTCTCAACCAGTCTGAAAACTAAAAGGGGCTCGTCCCTTATGTTCTTTCTAGTAGGAGAGACATTAAAAGTAGGGGGAATTAAGGGGAAACCATGATTTCCTAATACCGAGTTTGTGGAATCACGAGGTTGGGTCGTTAAGGCGGAGGGAGGAAAAGGTTGTGAGTCTATGGTTCCCCTGTCGTGCTACATGGCAAGCAAAGCCATTTTCCGACATTTTCCCCGTCTGTAGAGCCTCTGTGATCATAATACTGTATGATTGGTATATACTTTAGGGCATCTTCAAGACAGCTGAAGATGCGATGGCTGTTCGCTCAGCTTTTATTATAATCCGTTGAATATGCTGAATTTACAATTTAGAATTTCATATCTGTATTTTCAACAATTAAATATTTACCTCTTCAATTCTGTTGTATTAAACATACGTCTGACGTAACGGGGTACGGAGTAAATCAGATATTTTAGATTTATTTTATTACTTAAAATGTAATTCCATGTTTTAACAATCTTTCAAAAATTTATACAATTTTATTGCAATTTTTATATAGGTCCTACGTTACACTGAGACAAGCTTTTATTCATATTTGTTTAGACACATCAGTTTAAGAGTGACATCAACAAGGATACATTTTCATCTCTACGGAACTGGCGTATTGGAACATAACTGAATTGCACTGCTTTTACGATCTCTCAACAAGTGTTACTCTTTGCAATCTTCTACACTTTACCTTTTAAAATATCCGCGAATGAATCACTTTACTGCTCACAATCGTAACCTAAATATGTTCAGACGTCACAATCAAAACGAGATTATGATCCGAGCCCAAACACGTAACGAGAATATGTTCACAGCTCATAATCGTAACAGGATGGTGCTAAGGCTCACAATCATAACCAGAATATGTTCAGGGCTCACAACCGTAACGGTATTATGCTCAGGGCTTACAATAGGGACGAGATTATGTTCAGGGTTCACAGTCGTAACAACATTATGTTTAAGACTCATAATTATAATTATATTATATTCAGGGCTTCCAAACCTAACGGGATTATGTTCAGGGCTCACAATCGTAACGAGATTATCTTCGGGGCACACAACTGTTTCGAGATTATACACAGTAAACACAATCGTAACGAGTGTATGCTCAGGGCTCACAGTCGTAACGATATTATGTTCAGGGCTCACAGTCGTAACGAGATTATGATCCGAGCCCAAACACGTAACGAGAATATGTTCACAGCTCATAATCGTAACAGGATGGTGCTAGGGCTCACAATCATAACCAGAATATGTTCAGGGCTCACAACCGTAACGGTAATATGCTCAGGGCTTACAATAGGGACGAGATTATGTTCAGGATTCACAGTCGTAACAAGGTTATGTTTAAGACTCATAATTATAATTATATTATATTCAGGGCTTCCAAACGTAACGGGATTATGCTCAGGGCTCACAGTCGTAACGAGATTATGTTCAGGGCTCACAGTCGTAACGAGATTATGCTCAGGGCTCACAACCGTAACGGTATTATGCTCAGGGCTTACAATAGGGACGAGATTATGTTCAGGATTCACAGTCGTAACAAGGTTATGTTTAAGACTCATAATTATAATTATATTATATTCAGGGCTTCCAAACGTAACGATATTATGCTCAGGGCTCACAGTCGTAACGAGATTATGCTCAGGGCTCACAACCGTAACGGTATTATGCTCAGGGCTTACAATAGGGACGAGATTATGTTCAGGATTCACAGTCGTAACAAGGTTATGTTTAAGACTCATAATTATAATTATATTATATTCAGGGCTTCCAAACGTAACGATATTATGCTCAGGGCTCACAGTCGTAACGAGATTATGCTCAGGGCTCACAACCGTAACGGTATTATGCTCAGGGCTTACAATAGGGACGAGATTATGTTCAGGATTCACAGTCGTAACAAGGTTATGTTTAAGACTCATAATTATAATTATATTATATTCAGGGCTTCCAAACGTAACGATATTATGCTCAGGGCTCACAGTCGTAACGAGATTATGCTCAGGGCTCACAACCGTAACGGTATTATGCTCAGGGCTTACAATAGGGACGAGATTATGTTCAGGATTCACAGTCGTAACAAGGTTATGTTTAAGACTCATAATTATAATTATATTATATTCAGGGCTTCCAAACGTAACGATATTATGCTCAGGGCTCACAGTCGTAACGAGATTATGCTCAGGGCTCACAACCGTAACGGTATTATGCTCAGGGCTTACAATAGGGACGAGATTATGTTCAGGATTCACAGTCGTAACAAGGTTATGTTTAAGACTCATAATTATAATTATATTATATTCAGGGCTTCCAAACGTAACGGGATTATGCTCAGGGCTCACAGTCGTAACGAGATTATGTTCAGGGCTCACAGTTGTAACGATATTATGCTCAGGGCTCACAGTCGTAACGAGATTATGCTCAGGGCTCACAACCGTAACGGTATTATGCTCAGGGCTTACAATAGGGACGAGATTATGTTCAGGATTCACAGTCGTAACAAGGTTATGTTTAAGACTCATAATTATAATTATATTATATTCAGGGCTTCCAAACGTAACGGGATTATGCTCAGGGCTCACAGTCGTAACGAGATTATGTTCAGGGCTCACAGTCGTAACGATATTATGCTCAGGGCTCACAGTCGTAACGAGATTATGCTCAGGGCTCACAACCGTAACGGTAATATGCTCAGGGCTTACAATAGGGACGAGATTATGTTCAGGATTCACAGTCGTAACAAGGTTATGTTTAAGACTCATAATTATAATTATATTATATTCAGGGCTTCCAAACGTAACGGGATTATGCTCAGGGCTCACAGTCGTAACGAGATTATGTTCAGGGCTCACAGTCGTAACGATATTATGCTCAGGGCTCACAGTCGTAACGAGATTATGCTCAGGGCTCACAGTCGTAACGGGATTATGTTCAGGGCTCACAGTCGTAACGAGATTATGCTCAGCGCTCACAGTCGTAACGAGATTATGCTCAGGGCTCACAGTCGTACGAGATTATGCTCACGGCTCACAGTCGTAACGAGATTATGCTCAGGGCTCACAGTCGTAACGGGATTATGTTCAGGGCTCACAGTCGTAACGAGATTATGCTCAGGGCTCACAGTCGTAACGAGATTATGCTCAGGGCTCACAGTCGTAACGAGATTATGCTCAGGGCTCACAGTCGTAACGAGATTATGCTCAGGGCTCACAGTCGTAACGAGATTATGCTCAGGGCTCACAATCGTAACGAAATTATCTTCGGGGCTCACAACTGTTTCGAGATTATACACAGTAAACACAATCGTAACGAGTGTATGTTCAGGACTAACAATCGTAAACTTATTATGTTCAGAAATCACAATCGTAACGATAGTAGGTTCAAGGTTCACAATCGTAACGATAATATATCCAGGGTTCATAATCGTCACGGGATTATGTTCGTGGCTCAAAATCGAATCGAGATTATGTTTAAGGCTCACAATCACATTTAGTCTATGCTCAAGGCTCACAATAGTAACTTAATAATGTTTAGGGCTCACACCTGTTGCGAGATTATGCTCAGTGAACACAATCGTAACAAGAATATGTTCATGGCTCACAATCGTAACCACAATATGTTCAGGGCTCACAATCGTAACGACTTTATGTTCAGGGCTCACAATCGTAACGAGATTATGTTCAGAAATCACAATAGTAGCAGGATTTTGCTCAAGGCTCACAATCGTAACGACTTTATATTCAGAGTTCATAATCGTCACGGGATTATGTTCGTGGCTCAAAATCGAATCGAGATTATGTTTAAGGCTCACAATCGCATTGAGTCTATGCTCAAGGCTCACAATAGTAACTTAATAATGTTTAGGGCTCACACCTGTGGCGAGATTATGATCAGTGAACAAAATTGTAACACGAATATGTTCATGGCTCACAATCGTAACGACAATATGTTCAGGGCTCACAATCGTAACGAGATTATGTTCAGAAATCACAATAGTAGCAGGATTTTGCTCAAGGCTCACAATCTTAACGATAATATATCCACGGTTCATAATCGTCACGGGATTATGTTCGCGGCTCAAAATCGAATCGAGATTATGTTTAAGGCTCACAATCGCATTGAGTCTATGCTCAAGGCTCACAATAGTAACTTAATAATGTTTAGGGTTCACACCTGTGGCGAGGTTATGCTCAGTGAACACAATTGTAACAAGAATATGTTCATGGCTCACAATCGTAACCACAATATGTTCAGGGCTCACAATCGTAACGAGATTATGCTCAAGGCTCACAGTCGTAACAAGAATATGCTCAGGGCTCACAATCGTATCGAGATTATTCTCAGGGCTCACAGTCGTAACGAGAATATGCTCAGGGCTCACAGTCGTAACGAGATTATGCTCAGGGCTCACAGTCGTAACGAGATTATGCTCAGGGCTCACAATAGTAGCAGGTTTTTGCTCAAGGCTCACAATCGTAACGATAATATATCCACGGTTCATAATCGTCACGCGATTATGTTCGCGGCTCAAAATAGAATCGAGATTATGTTTAAGGCTCACAATCGCATTGAGTCTATGCTCAAGGCTCACAATAGTAACTTAATAATGTTTAGAGCTCACACCTGTGGCGAGATTATGCTCAGTGAACACAATTGTAACAAGAATATGTTCATGGCTCACAATCGTAACCACAATATGTTCATGGCTCACAATCGTAACGACTTTATGTTCAGGGCTCACAATCGTAACGAGATTATGTTCAGAAATTGCAATCGTAACGATAAATTATTTAGGGCTCAATATATAACAACAACATGTTCAGGTTTCACAATCGTGACGAGATTATGGTCGGCGCTCAAAATGGTATCGAGATTATATTTAAAGCTCTCAATCATAAAGACATTATGTTTAGGGCTCATAACCGTAACGATTTTATTCGCAGGGCTAACAATCTCGAAATTATACTAAGGATATAGTTGTTTTCTGTTGCTACATTATTTCGCCTAAAGTGCTTGAATTGTTTTCTATACCCAATTTGTGGTATGAATAGTGTAGCATACTTCTTTTGGCGCTCCTGAACAGAAAGAATTGTACAGGGAAAAACCATCGATATAGATGTGTCATATATATATATATATATATATATATATATATATATATATATATATATAAATGTAAATAAGTGTCTTATACAACTATTTTAGCTCAAGTGATTTTATTTAAGTTATATTGATTTAATTTTAGCGACTGTTTTCGTCCGGAATTAGCTCGTACTGAAATTTTCGGGGAGTTAATTAATAGAAATGTTGATTAAATAATATAGCACCGTTAATAATAAAGTTGCTGTGTGTTTATGGAATTGTAATATTTGTTTTTACACGCACATTTAACTAACACTTTTTACTCGTTATAAATCTTAAAATAAATACATTAGGAAAACTTAATATAGAAACTTAAGTAACAAGGCAAATACAACAGACAAGATATCGAGAGTTTAATCCCTTAGAAAAATGCTTTAGGTTACATCTTTCCAACGTAGAAACTCCTTTTATCGTCAAACCTTTTTATACATAAATAGTTTAAAAATTCCTTTTTTGAATCATGGAAATGAAGTAATTTTCATCTAGGAAATGTATAAAGAATACATTGCGATTAAATCAAGTTATTCAGCCATCTAACAGTTGATATTTTATGAATCTGAGGAGTTTATTAACTCTCACACAACAACCGTAACTAGAAACAAATATTCATAATTAATTCCCCTTTAATAAATATATTCTAGTTTGCATGACAAAAGTTGACTTTTCTAACCTTCTAATAGTGAGAAAAACCACTTAGACCCACTGTGGTATATTTTTTTTAATTTTTAATAAATAAAACCCCCTAACTACAAAAACGTTTATTTATCCAATTCATAGCAATATATTCTTGTAATAATTTCCTCTGGGCAATCGAAACGAATAGCTTTAATTTTAAAGTGTTATCTAGAGCAGGGGTTCTCAACCTTTTAGGCTCTGAGCCCCCCTTCACACTTTGGTGTGAGGTCACGCCTCCCTTCACGGATTAAGTTAATTTAGACTTATATATGACAAATTTACTTACATTATGTTTAAGTAATAACCAGAAAAATGTTCGCTACTTTTGTAGTGCTAGTGTGAGGGCTGGCACTGTTTCTCGTTAACTATTTTTTGTATGTTTGGATGAAATTTTGACAAAGAACACCGCAGGTCACTTTCAACATCTAGTCTGGCTCGATATTTAGATTTTATATTAGCCAGGGCTGAAAATCCTGTCTCGCATAGATAAGTTGATGAAAATTGTACAAGCAACTGGCCTCCATTGCTACTTCTGGGTAAACAGGAAGATATAGTAGCCAGAAATCTTCGAGATCCATGTTAGGGAAATCCAATTTAGCTTTGGAATCACATTGCAAGTCAATTGTTTGTTCTTGAATGTGATCAGGAGGTATATCAATGTTGATTTGAAAGGGGTCTCTTGTTAACTTGAATTCCCAGTTTTCCGAGCTTGTATCTGGGAAATAGGCTCCGATTTTGTTCTTCAGAGACAACAAATGCTCAGATATTAGGTCCTTCATTTCATTCACTAGGTCTTTTGGAAGACTTTGGGTATCATCGACGAGATTTTGGAAAGGAAGAAAAGTTCGTTGAGTAAAGAAATAGAGCTTTATAGCTCTATTAAGCTATAAAGAAATTTCAATGATTGTGTGTTTGTGTCCAACATCAAATTGGCGCGCACCCCAGGTTGAGAACCGCTGATCTAGAGGATGTATTTCTTTTAATTAGTGACCATATAGTTAGAATATATTTTGCTGTTGGAATATATCAGTTGTGTTTAGCCATTATTGCCTGTAATATCTGTTGGCTCTGTATTTATGGAATTCGTGCTTGTATCTAGTTATTCACTTATATTCCCATTATAAAGTATAAATTGTAGTGCTAGGAAGTCCATTATGGGCGATTTTATCAGAAAACCGTCATGAAAATAGAGACCAGCTATCATATCTTGCTGACATACTATCTCAAGGCGACATGTATCTATTTATTCACTTATATTCCCATTAGAGAGTATAAATTGTAGTGCTAGGAAGTCCATTATGGGCGATTTTATCAGAAAACCGTCATGAAAATAGAGACCAGCTATCATATCTTGCTGACATACTATCTCAAGGCGACATGTATCTATTTATTCACTTATATTCCCATTAGAAAGTATAAATTGTAGTGCTAGGAAGTCCATTATGGGCGATTTTATCAGAAAACCGTCATGAAAATAGAGACCAGCTATCATATCTTGCTGACATACTATCTCAAGGCGACATGTATCTATTTATTCACTTATATTCCCATTAGAAAGTATAAATTGTAGTGCTAGGAAGTCCATTATGGGCGATTTTATCAGAAAACCGTCATGAAAATAGAGACCAGCTATCATATCTTGCTGACATACTATCTCAAGGCGACATGTATCTATTTATTCACTTATATTCCCATTAGAAAGTATAAATTGTAGTGCTAGGAAGTCCATTATGGGCGATTTTATCAGAAAACCGTCATGAAAATAGAGACCAGCTATCATATCTTGCTGACATACTATCTCAAGGCGACATGTATCTATTTATTCACTTATATTCCCATTAGAAAGTATAAATTGTAGTGCTAGGAAGTCCATTATGGGCGATTTTATCAGAAAACCGTCATGAAAATAAAGACCAGCTATCATATCTTGCTGACATACTATCTCAAGGCGACATGTATCTAGTTATTCACTTATATTCCCATTAGAAAGTATAAATTGTAGTGCTAGGAAGTCCATTATGGGCGATTTTATCAGAAAACCGTCATGAAAATAAAGACCAGCTATCATATCTTGCTGACATACTATCTCAAGGCGACATGTATCTATTTATTCACTTATATTCCCATTAGAAAGTGTAAATTGTAGTACTAGGAAGTCCATTATGGGCGATTTTATCAGAAAACCGTCATGAAAATAAAGACCAGCTATCATATCTTGCTGACATACTATCTCAAGGCGACATGTATCTATTTATTCACTTATATTCCCATTAGAAAGTGTAAATTGTAGTACTAGGAAGTCCATTATGGGCGATTTTATCAGAAAACCGTCATGAAAATAAAGACCAGCTATCATATCTTGCTGACATACTATCTCAAGGCGACATGTATCTATTTATTCACTTATATTCCCATTAGAAAGTGTAAATTGTAGTACTAGGAAGTCCATTATGGGCGATTTTATCAGAAAACCGTCATGAAAATAAGAGACCAGCTATCATATCTTGCTGACATACTATCTCAAGGCGACATGTATCTATTTATTCACTTATATTCCATTATAAAGTATAAATTGTAGTGCTAGGAAGTCCATTATGGGCGATTTTATCAGAAAACCGTCATGAAAATAGAGACCAGCTATCATATCTTGCTGACATACTATCTCAAGGCGACATGTATCTAGTTATTCACTTATATTCCCATTAGAAAGTATAAATTGTAGTGCTAGGAAGTCCATTATGGGCGATTTTATCAGAAAACCGTCATGAAAATAGAGACCAGCTATCATATCTTGCTGACATACTATCTCAAGGCGACATGTATCTATTTATTCACTTATATTCCCATTAGAAAGTATAAATTGTAGTGCTAGGAAGTCCATTATGGGCGATTTTATCAGAAAACCGTCATGAAAATAGAGACCAGCTATCATATCTTGCTGACATACTATCTCAAGGCGACATGTATCTCGTTATTCACTTATATTCCCATTAGAAAGTATAAATTGTAGTACTAGGAAGTCCATTATGGGCGATTTTATCAGAAAACCGTCATGAAAATAGAGACCAGCCATCATATCTTGCTGACATACTACCTCAAGGCGACATGTATCTAGTTATTCACTTATATTCCCATTAGAAAGTATAAATTGTAGTACTAGGAAGTCCATTATGGGCGATTTTATCAGAAAACCGTCATGAAAATAGAGACCAGCTATTATATCTTGCTGACATACTATCTCAAGGCGACATGTATCTAGTTATTCACTTATATTCCCATTAGAAAGTATAAATTGTAGTACTAGGAAGTCCATTATGGGCGATTTTATCAGAAAACCGTCATGAAAATAGAGACCAGCTATCATATCTTGCTGACATACTATCTCAAGGCGACATGTATCTAGTTATTCACTTATATTCCCATTAGAAAGTATAAATTGTAGTACTAGGAAGTCCATTATGGGCGATTTTATCAGAAAACCGTCATGAAAATAAAGACCAGCTATCATATCTTGCTGACATACTATCTCAAGGCGACATGTATGTAGTTATTCACTTATATTCCCATTAGAAAGTATAAATTGTAGTACTAGGAAGTCCATTATGGGCGATTTTATCAGAAAACCGTCATGAAAATAAAGACCAGCTATCATATCTTGCTGACATACTATCTCAAGGCGACATGTATCTAGTTATTCACTTATATTCCCATTAGAAAGTATAAATTGTAGTACTAGGAAGTCCATTATGGGCGATTTTATCAGAAAACCGTCATGAAAATAAAGACCAGCTATCATATCTTGCTGACATACTATCTCAAGGCGACATGTATCTAGTTATTCACTTATATTCCCATTATAAAGTATAAATTGTAGTACTAGGAAGTCCATTATGGGCGACTTTATCAGAAAACCGTCATGAAAATAGAGACCAGCCACCATATCTTGCTGACATACTATCTCAAGGCGACATGTATCTATTTATTCACTTATATTCCCATTATAAAGTATAAATTGTAGTGCTAGGAAGTCCATTATGGGCGATTTTATCAGAAAACCGTCATGAAAATAGAGACCAGCTATCATATCTTGCTGACATACTATCTCAAGGCGACATGTATCTATTTATTCACTTATATTCCCATTAGAAAGTATAAATTGTAGTGCTAGGAAGTCCATTATGGGCGATTTTATCAGAAAACCGTCATGAAAATAGAGACCAGCCATCATATCTTGCTGACATACTATCTCAAGGCGACATGTATCTATTTATTCACTTATATTCCCATTATAAAGTATAAATTGTAGTGCTTGGAAGTCCATTATGGGCGATTTTATCAGAAAACCGTCATTAAAATAGAGACCAGCCATCATATCTTGCTGACATACTATCTCAAGGCGACATGTATCTAGTTATTCACTTATATTCCCATTATAAAGTATAAATTGTAGTGCTAGGAAGTCCATTATGGGCGATTTTATCAGAAAACCGTCATGAAAATAAAGACCAGCTATCATATCTTGCTGACATACTATCTCAAGGCGACATGTATCTATTTATTCACTTATATTCCCATTATAAAGTATAAATTGTAGTGCTAGGAAGTCCATT
The DNA here is from genome assembly GCA_036971475.1 of Prosapia bicincta. Taxonomy (NCBI): domain Eukaryota; kingdom Metazoa; phylum Arthropoda; class Insecta; order Hemiptera; family Cercopidae; genus Prosapia; species Prosapia bicincta. The sequence goes on from JBAIZL010000005.1 coordinate 27,789,576, forward strand.
ATGGGTGATTTTATCAGAAAACCGTCATGAAAATAGAGACCAGCCATCATATCTTGCTGACATACTATCTCAAGGCGACATGTATCTAGTTATTCACTTATATTCCCATTATAAAGTATAAATTGTAGTGCTAGGAAGTCCATTATGGGCGATTTTATCAGAAAACCGTCATTAAAATAGAGACCAGCTATCATATCTTGCTGACATACTATCTCAAGGCGACATGTATCTATTTATTCACTTATATTCCCATTATAAAGTATAAATTGTAGTGCTAGGAAGTCCATTATGGGCGATTTTATCAGAAAACCGTCATGAAAATAAAGACCAGCTATCATATCTTGCTGACATACTATCTCAAGGCGACATGTATCTAGTTATTCACTTATATTCCCATTATAAAGTATAAATTGTAGTGCTAGGAAGTCCATTATGGGCGATTTTATCAGAAAACCGTCATGAAAATAAAGACCAGCTATCATATCTTGCTGACATACTATCTCAAGGCGACATGTATCTAGTTATTCACTTATATTCCCATTAGAAAGTATAAATTGTAGTACTAGGAAGTCCATTATGGGCGATTTTATCAGAAAACCGTCATGAAAATAAAGACCAGCTATCATATCTTGCTGACATACTATCTCAAGGCGACATGTATCTTGTTATTCACTTATATTCCCATTATAAAGTATAAATTGTAGTGCTAGGAAGTCCATTATGGGCGATTTTATCAGAAAACCGTCATGAAAATAGAGACCAGCCATCATATCTTGCTGACATACTATCTCAAGGCGACATGTATCTAGTTATTCACTTATATTCCCATTATAAAGTATAAATTGTAGTGCTAGGAAGTCCATTATGGGCGATTTTATCAGAAAACCGTCATGAAAATAGAGACCAGCTATCATATCTTGCTGACATACTATCATCAAGGCGACATGTATCTAGTTATTCACTTATATTCCCATTATAAAGTGTAAATTGTAGTGCTAGGAAGTCCATTATGGGCGATTTTATCAGAAAACCGTCATGAAAATAAAGACCAGCTATCATATCTTGCTGACATACTATCTCAAGGCGACATGTATCTATTTATTCACTTATATTCCCATTATAAAGTATAAATTGTAGTGCTAGGAAGTCCATTATGGGCGATTTTATCAGAAAACCGTCATGAAAATAGAGACCAGCCATCATATCTTGCTGACATACTATCTCAAGGCGACATGTATCTATTTATTCACTTATATTCCCATTATAAAGTATAAATTGTAGTGCTAGGAAGTCCATTATGGGCGATTTTATCAGAAAACCGTCATGAAAATAGAGACCAGCTATCATATCTTGCTGACATACTATCTCAAGGCGACATGTATCTATTTATTCACTTATATTCCCATTAGAGAGTATAAATTGTAGTGCTAGGAAGTCCATTATGGGCGATTTTATCAGAAAACCGTCATGAAAATAGAGACCAGCTATCATATCTTGCTGACATACTATCTCAAGGCGACATGTATCTATTTATTCACTTATATTCCCATTAGAAAGTATAAATTGTAGTGCTAGGAAGTCCATTATGGGCGATTTTATCAGAAAACCGTCATGAAAATAGAGACCAGCTATCATATCTTGCTGACATACTATCTCAAGGCGACATGTATCTATTTATTCACTTATATTCCCATTAGAAAGTATAAATTGTAGTGCTAGGAAGTCCATTATGGGCGATTTTATCAGAAAACCGTCATGAAAATAGAGACCAGCTATCATATCTTGCTGACATACTATCTCAAGGCGACATGTATCTATTTATTCACTTATATTCCCATTAGAAAGTATAAATTGTAGTGCTAGGAAGTCCATTATGGGCGATTTTATCAGAAAACCGTCATGAAAATAGAGACCAGCTATCATATCTTGCTGACATACTATCTCAAGGCGACATGTATCTATTTATTCACTTATATTCCCATTAGAAAGTATAAATTGTAGTGCTAGGAAGTCCATTATGGGCGATTTTATCAGAAAACCGTCATGAAAATAAAGACCAGCTATCATATCTTGCTGACATACTATCTCAAGGCGACATGTATCTAGTTATTCACTTATATTCCCATTATAAAGTATAAATTGTAGTGCTAGGAAGTCCATTATGGGCGATTTTATCAGAAAACCGTCATGAAAATAAAGACCAGCTATCATATCTTGCTGACATACTATCTCAAGGCGACATGTATCTATTTATTCACTTATATTCCCATTAGAAAGTGTAAATTGTAGTACTAGGAAGTCCATTATGGGCGATTTTATCAGAAAACCGTCATGAAAATAAAGACCAGCTATCATATCTTGCTGACATACTATCTCAAGGCGACATGTATCTATTTATTCACTTATAATCCCATTAGAAAGTGTAAATTGTAGTACTAGGAAGTCCATTATGGGCGATTTTATCAGAAAACCGTCATGAAAATAAAGACCAGCTATCATATCTTGCTGACATACTATCTCAAGGCGACATGTATCTATTTATTCACTTATATTCCCATTAGAAAGTGTAAATTGTAGTACTAGGAAGTCCATTATGGGCGATTTTATCAGAAAACCGTCATGAAAATAAAGACCAGCTATCATATCTTGCTGACATACTATCTCAAGGCGACATGTATCTATTTATTCACTTATATTCCCATTATAAAGTATAAATTGTAGTGCTAGGAAGTCCATTATGGGCGATTTTATCAGAAAACCGTCATGAAAATAGAGACCAGCTATCATATCTTGCTGACATACTATCTCAAGGCGACATGTATCTATTTATTCACTTATATTCCCATTAGAAAGTATAAATTGTAGTGCTAGGAAGTCCATTATGGGCGATTTTATCAGAAAACCGTCATGAAAATAGAGACCAGCTATCATATCTTGCTGACATACTATCTCAAGGCGACATGTATCTCGTTATTCACTTATATTCCCATTAGAAAGTATAAATTGTAGTACTAGGAAGTCCATTATGGGCGATTTTATCAGAAAACCGTCATGAAAATAGAGACCAGCCATCATATCTTGCTGACATACTACCTCAAGGCGACATGTATCTAGTTATTCACTTATATTCCCATTAGAAAGTATAAATTATAGTACTAGGAAGTCCATTATGGGCGATTTTATCAGAAAACCGTCATGAAAATAGAGACCAGCTATTATATCTTGCTGACATACTATCTCAAGGCGACATGTATCTAGTTATTCACTTATATTCCCATTAGAAAGTATAAATTGTAGTACTAGGAAGTCCATTATGGGCGATTTTATCAGAAAACCGTCATGAAAATAGAGACCAGCTATCATATCTTGCTGACATACTATCTCAAGGCGACATGTATATAGTTATTCACTTATATTCCCATTAGAAAGTATAAATTGTAGTACTAGGAAGTCCATTATGGGCGATTTTATCAGAAAACCGTCATGAAAATAAAGACCAGCTATCATATCTTGCTGACATACTATCTCAAGGCGACATGTATGTAGTTATTCACTTATATTCCCATTAGAAAGTATAAATTGTAGTACTAGGAAGTCCATTATGGGCGATTTTATCAGAAAACCGTCATGAAAATAAAGACCAGCTATCATATCTTGCTGACATACTATCTCAAGGCGACATGTATCTAGTTATTCACTTATATTCCCATTAGAAAGTATAAATTGTAGTACTAGGAAGTCCATTATGGGCGATTTTATCAGAAAACCGTCATGAAAATAAAGACCAGCTATCATATCTTGCTGACATACTATCTCAAGGCGACATGTATCTAGTTATTCACTTATATTCCCATTATAAAGTATAAATTGTAGTACTAGGAAGTCCATTATGGGCGACTTTATCAGAAAACCGTCATGAAAATAGAGACCAGCCACCATATCTTGCTGACATACTATCTCAAGGCGACATGTATCTATTTATTCACTTATATTCCCATTATAAAGTATAAATTGTAGTGCTAGGAAGTCCATTATGGGCGATTTTATCAGAAAACCGTCATAAAAATAGAGACCAGCTATCATATCTTGCTGACATACTATCTCAAGGCGACATGTATCTATTTATTCACTTATATTCCCATTAGAAAGTATAAATTGTAGTGCTAGGAAGTCCATTATGGGCGATTTTATCAGAAAACCGTCATGAAAATAGAGACCAGCCATCATATCTTGCTGACATACTATCTCAAGGCGACATGTATCTATTTATTCACTTATATTCCCATTATAAAGTATAAATTGTAGTGCTTGGAAGTCCATTATGGGCGATTTTATCAGAAAACCGTCATTAAAATAGAGACCAGCCATCATATCTTGCTGACATACTATCTCAAGGCGACATGTATCTAGTTATTCACTTATATTCCCATTATAAAGTATAAATTGTAGTGCTAGGAAGTCCATTATGGGCGATTTTATCAGAAAACCGTCATGAAAATAAAGACCAGCTATCATATCTTGCTGACATACTATCTCAAGGCGACATGTATCTATTTATTCACTTATATTCCCATTATAAAGTATAAATTGTAGTGCTAGGAAGTCCATTATGGGCGATTTTATCAGAAAACCGTCATGAAAATAGAGACCAGCCATCATTTCTTGCTGACATACTATCTCAAGGCGACATGTATCTAGTTATTCACTTATATTCCCATTATAAAGTATAAATTGTAGTGCTAGGAAGTCCATTATGGGCGATTTTATCAGAAAACCGTCATTAAAATAGAGACCAGCTATCATATCTTGCTGACATACTATCTCAAGGCGACATGTATCTATTTATTCACTTATATTCCCATTATAAAGTATAAATTGTAGTGCTAGGAAGTCCATTATGGGCGATTTTATCAGAAAACCGTCATGAAAATAAAGACCAGCTATCATATCTTGCTGACATACTATCTCAAGGCGACATGTATCTAGTTATTCACTTATATTCCCATTATAAAGTATAAATTGTAGTGCTAGGAAGTCCATTATGGGCGATTTTATCAGAAAACCGTCATGAAAATAAAGACCAGCTATCATATCTTGCTGACATACTATCTCAAGGCGACATGTATCTAGTTATTCACTTATATTCCCATTAGAAAGTATAAATTGTAGTACTAGGAAGTCCATTATGGGCGATTTTATCAGAAAACCGTCATGAAAATAAAGACCAGCTATCATATCTTGCTGACATACTATCTCAAGGCGACATGTATCTTGTTATTCACTTATATTCCCATTATAAAGTATAAATTGTAGTGCTAGGAAGTCCATTATGGGCGATTTTATCAGAAAACCGTCATGAAAATAGAGACCAGCCATCATATCTTGCTGACATACTATCTCAAGGCGACATGTATCTAGTTATTCACTTATATTCCCATTATAAAGTATAAATTGTAGTGCTAGGAAGTCCATTATGGGCGATTTTATCAGAAAACCGTCATGAAAATAGAGACCAGCTATCATATCTTGCTGACATACTATCATCAAGGCGACATGTATCTAGTTATTCACTTATATTCCCATTATAAAGTATAAATTGTAGTGCTAGGAAGTCCATTATGGGCGATTTTATCAGACAACCGTCATGAAAATAAAGACCAGCTATCATATCTTGCTGACATACTATCTCAAAGGGACATGTATCTATTTATTCACTTATATTCCCATTATAAAGTATAAATTGTAGTGCTAGGAAGTCCATTATGGGCGATTTTATCAGATAACCGTCATGAAATAGAGACCAGCTATCATATCTTGCTGACATACTATCTCAAGGCGACATGTATCTATTTATTCACTTATATTCCCATTATAAAGTATAAATTGTAGTGCTAGGAAGTCCATTATGGGCGATTTTATCAGAAAACCGTCATTAAAATAGAGACCAGCTATCATATCTTGCTGACATACTATCTCAAGGCGACATGTATCTATTTATTCACTTATATTCCCATTATAAAGTTTAAATTGTAGTGCTAGGAAGTCCATTATGGGCGATTTTATCAGAAAACCGCCATGAAAATAAAGACCAGCTATCATATCTTGCTGACATACTATCTCAAGGCGACATGTATCTATTTATTCACTTATATTCCCATTATAAAGTATAAATTGTAGTGCTAGGAAGTCCATTATGGGCGATTTTATCAGAAAACCGTCATGAAAATAGAGACCAGCCATCATATCTTGCTGACATACTATCTCAAGGCGACATGTATCTATTTATTCACTTATATTCCCATTATAAAGTATAAATTGTAGTGCTAGGAAGTCCATTATGGGCGATTTTATCAGAAAACCGTCATGAAAATAAAGACCAGCTATCATATCTTGCTGACATACTATCTCAAGGCGACATGTATCTATTTATTCACTTATATTCCCATTATAAAGTATAAATTGTAGTGCTAGGAAGTCCATTATGGGCGATTTTATCAGAAAACCGTCATGAAAATAGAGACCAGCCATCATATCTTGCTGACATACTATCTCAAGGCGACATGTATCTAGTTATTCACTTATATTCCCATTATAAAGTATAAATTGTAGTGCTAGGAAGTCCATTATGGGCGATTTTATCAGAAAACCGTCATGAAAATAGAGACCAGCTATCATATCTTGCTGACATACTATCTCAAGGCGACATGTATCTAGTTATTCACTTATATTCCCATTATAAAGTATAAATTGTAGTGCTAGGAAGTCCATTATGGGCGATTTTATCAGAAAACCGTCATGAAAATAAAGACCAGCTATCATATCTTGCTGACATACTATCTCAAGGCGACATGTATCTATTTATTCACTTATATTCCCATTATAAAGTATAAATTGTAGTGCTAGGAAGTCCATTATGGGCGATTTTATCAGATAACCGTCATGAAATAGAGACCAGCTATCATATCTTGCTGACATACTATCTCAAGGCGACATGTATCTATTTATTCACTTATATTCCCATTATAAAGTATAAATTGTAGTACTAGGAAGTCCGTTATGGGCGATTTTATCAGAAAACCGTCATTAAAGAGAGACCAGCTATCATATCTTGCTGACATACTATCTCAAGGCGACATGTATCTATTTATTCACTTATATTCCCATTATAAAGTATAAATTGTAGTGCTAGGAAGTCCATTATGGGCGATTTTATCAGATAACCGTCATGAAATAGAGACCAGCTATCATATCTTGCTGACATACTATCTCAAGGCGACATGTATCTAGTTATTCACTTATATTCCCATTATAAAGTATAAATTGTAGTGCTAGGAAGTCCATTATGGGCGAGTTTATCAGAAAACCGACATGAAAATAGATACCAGCTATCATATCTTGCTGACATACTATCTCAAGGCGACATGTATCTATTTATTCACTTATATTCCCATTATAAAGTATAAATTGTAGTGCTAGGAAGTCCATTATGGGCGATTTTTTCAGAAAACCGTCATGAAAATAGAGACCAGCTATCATATCTTGCTGACATACTATCTCAAGGCGACATGTATCTAGTTATTCACTTATATTCCCATTATAAAGTATAAATTGTAGTACTAGGAAGTCCGTTATGGGCGATTTTATCAGAAAACCGTCATGAAAATAAAGACCAGCTATCATATCTTGCTGACATACTATCTCAAGGCGACATGTATCTAGTTATTCACTTATATTCCCATTATAAAGTATAAATTGTAGTGCTAGGAAGTCCATTATGGGCGATTTTATCAGAATACCGTCATGAAAATAAAGACCAGCTATCATATCTTGCTGACATACTATCTCAAGGCGACATGTATCTAGTTATTCACTTATATTCCCATTATAAAGTATAAATTGTAGTGCTAGGAAGTCCATTATGGGCGATTTTATCAGAAAACCGTCATGAAAATAAAGACCAGCTATCATATCTTGCTGACATACTATCTCAAGGCGACATGTATCTAGTTATTCACTTATATTCCCATTATAAAGTATAAATTGTAGTGCTAGGAAGTCTATTATGGGCGATTTTATCAGAAAACCGTCATGAAAATAAAGACCAGCTATCATATCTTGCTGACATACTATCTCAAGGCGACATGTATCTAGTTATTCACTTATATTCCCATTATAAAGTATAAATTGTAGTGCTAGGAAGTCCATTATGGGCGATTTTTTCAGAAAACCGTCATGAAAATAGAGACCAGCTATCATATCTTGCTGACATACTATCTCAAGGCGACATGTATCTAGTTATTCACTTATATTCCCATTATAAAGTATAAATTGTAGTGCTAGGAAGTCCATTATGGGCGATTTTATCAGAAAACCGTCATGAAAATAAAGACCAGCTATCATATCTTGCTGACATACTATCTCAAGGCGACATGTATCTAGTTATTCACTTATATTCCCATTATAAAGTATAAATTGTAGTGCTAGGAAGTCCATTATGGGCGATTTTATCAGAAAACCGTCATGAAAATAAAGACCAGCTATCATATCTTGCTGACATACTATCTCAAGGCGACATGTATCTAGTTATTCACTTATATTCCCATTATAAAGTATAAATTGTAGTGCTAGGAAGTCCATTATGGGCGATTTTATCAGAAAACCGTCATGAAAATAAAGACCAGCTATCATATCTTGCTGACATACTATCTCAAGGCGACATGTATCTAGTTATTCACTTATATTCCCATTAGAAAGTATAAATTGTAGTGCTAGGAAGTCCATTATGGGCGATTTTATCAGAAAACCGTCATGAAAATAGAGGCCAGCTATCATATCTTGCTGACATACTATCTCAAGGCGACATGTATCTATTTATTCACTTATATTCCCATTATAAAGTATAAATTGTAGTGCTAGGAAGTCCATTATGGGCGATTTTATCAGAAAACCGTCATGAAAATAGAGACCAGCTATCATATCTTGCTGACATACTATCTCAAGGCGACATGTATCTATTTATTCACTTATATTCCCATTATAAAGTATAAATTGTAGTGCTAGGAAGTCCATTATGGGCGATTTTATCAGAAAACCGTCATGAAAATAAAGACCAGCTATCATATCTTGCTGACATACTATCTCAAGGCGACATGTATCAATTTATTCACTTATATTCCCATTATAAAGTATAAATAGTAGTGCTAGGAAGTCCATTATGGGCGATTTTATCAGAAAACCGTCATGAAAATAAAGACCAGCTATCATATCTTGCTGACATACTATCTCAAGGCGACATGTATCTATTTATTCACTTATATTCCCATTATAAAGTATAAATTGTAGTGCTAGGAAGTCCATTATGGGCGATTTTATCAGAAAACCGTCATGAAAATAGAGACCAGCCATCATATCTTGCTGACATACTATCTCAAGGCGACATGTATCTAGTTATTCACTTATATTCCCATTATAAAGTATAAATTGTAGTACTAGGAAGTCCATTATGGGCGATTTTATCAGAAAACCGTCATGAAAATAGAGACCAGCCATCATATCTTGCTGACATACTATCTCAAGGCGACATGTATCTAGTTATTCACTTATATTCCCATTATAAAGTATAAATTGTAGTGCTAGGAAGTCCATTATGGGCGATTTTATCAGAAAACCGTCATGAAAATAGAGACCAGCCATCATATCTTGCTGACATACTATCTCAAGGCGACATGTATCTAGTTATTCACTTATATTCCCATTATAGAGTATAAATTGTAGTGCTAGGAAGTCCATTATGGGCGATTTTATCAGAAAACCGTCATGAAAATAAAGACCAGCTATCATATCTTGCTGACATACTATCTCAAGGCGACATGTATCTATTTATTCACTTATATTCCCATTAGAAAGTATAAATTGTAGTGCTAGGAAGTCCATTATGGGCGATTTTATCAGAAAACCGTCATGAAAATAGAGACCAGCCATCATATCTTGCTGACATACTATCTCAAGGCGACATGTATCTAGTTATTCACTTATATTCCCATTATAAAGTATAAATTGTAGTACTAGGAAGTCCATTATCGGCGATTTTATCAGAAAACCGTCATGATAATAGAGACCAGCCATCATATCTTGCTGACATACTATCTCAAGGCGACATGTATCTAGTTATTCACTTATATTCCCATTATAAAGTATAAATTGTAGTGCTAGGAAGTCCATTATGGGCGATTTTATCAGAAAACCGTCATGAAAATAGAGACCAGCCATCATATCTTGCTGACATACTATCTCAAGGCGACATGTATCTAGTTATTCACTTATATTCCCATTATAAAGTATAAATTGTAGTGCTAGGAAGTCCATTATGGGCGATTTTATCAGAAAACCGTCATGAAAATAAAGACCAGCTATCATATCTTGCTGACATACTATCTCAAGGCGACATGTATCTATTTATTCACTTATATTCCCATTATAAAGTATAAATTGTAGTGCTAGGAAGTCCATTATGGGCGATTTTATCAGAAAACCGTCATTAAAATAGAGACCAGCCATCATATCTTGCTGACATACTATCTCAAGGCGACATGTATCTAGTTATTCACTTATATTCCCATTATAAAGTATAAATTGTAGTACTAGGAAGTAAATTATGGGCGATTTTATCAGAAAACCGTCATGAAAATAGAGACCAGCCATCATATCTTGCTGACATACTATCTCAAGGCGACATGTATCTAGTTATTCACTTATATTCCCATTATAAAGTATAAATTGTAGTGCTAGGAAGTCCATTATGGGCGATTTTATCAGAAAACCGTCATGAAAATAGAGACCAGCCATCATATCTTGCTGACATACTATCTCAAGGCGACATGTATCTAGTTATTCACTTATATTCCCATTATAAAGTATAAATTGTAGTGCTAGGAAGTCCATTATGGGCGATTTTATCAGAAAACCGTCATGAAAATAGAGACCAGCCATCATATCTTGCTGACATACTATCTCAAGGCGACATGTATCTAGTTATTCACTTATATTCCCATTATAAAGTATAAATTGTAGTGCCAGGAAGTCCATTATGGGCGATTTTATCAGAAAACCGTCATGAAAATAAAGACCAGCTATCATATCTTGCTGACATACTATCTCAAGGCGACATGTATCTAGTTATTCACTTATATTCCCATTATAAAGTATAAATTGTAGTGCTAGGAAGTCCATTATGGGCGATTTTATCAGAAAACCGTCATGAAAATAAAGACCAGCTATCATATCTTGCTGACATACTATCTCAAGGCGACATGTATCTAGTTATTCACTTATATTCCCATTATAAAGTATAAATTGTAGTGCTAGGAAGTCCATTATGGGCGATTTTATCAGAAAACCGTCATGAAAATAAAGACCAGCTATCATATCTTGCTGACATACTATCTCAAGGCGACATGTATCTAGTTATTCACTTATATTCCCATTATAAAGTATAAATTGTAGTGCTAGGAAGTCCATTATGGGCGATTTTATCAGAAAACCGTCATGAAAATAAAGACCAGCTATCATATCTTGCTGACATACTATCTCAAGGCGACATGTATCTATTTATTCACTTATATTCCAATTATAAAGTATAAATTGTAGTGCTAGGAAGTCCATTATGGGCGATTTTATCAGAAAACCGTCATGAAAATAGAGACCAGCTATCATATCTTGCTGACATACTATCTCAAGGCGACATGTATCTAGTTATTCACTTATATTCCCATTATAAAGTATAAATTGTAGTGCTAGGAAGTCTATTATGGGCGATTTTATCAGAAAACCGTCATGAAAATAGAGACCCGCTATCATATCTTGCTGACATACTATCTCAAGGCGACATGTATCTAGTTATTCACTTATATTCCCATTATAAAGTATAAATTGTAGTGCTAGGAAGTCCATTATGGGCGATTTTATCAGAAAACCGTCATGAAAATAGAGACCAGCTATCATATCTTGCTGACATACTATCTCAAGGCGACATGTATCTAGTTATTCACTTATATTCCCATTAGAAAGTATAAATTGTAGTACTAGGAAGTCCATTATGGGCGATTTTATCAGAAAACCGTCATGAAAATAAAGACCAGCTATCATATCTTGCTGACATACTATCTCAAGGCGACATGTATCTAGTTATTCACTTATATTCCCATTAGAAAGTGTAAATTGTAGTACTAGGAAGTCCATTATGGGCGATTTTATCAGAAAACCGTCATTATAATAGAGACCAGCCATCATATCTTGCTGACATACTCTCTCAAGGCGACATGTATCTAGTTATTCACTTATATTCCCATTAGAAAGTATAAATTGTAGTACTAGGAAGTCCATTATGGGCGATTTTATCAGAAAACCGTCATGAAAATAAAGACCAGCCATCATATCTTGCTGACATACTATCTCAAGGCGACATGTATCTAGTTATTCACTTATATTCCCATTAGAAAGTTTAAATTGTAGTACTAGGAAGTCCATTATGGGCGATTTTATCAGAAAACCGTCATGAAAATAAAGACCAGCTATCATATCTTGCTGACATACTATCTCAAGGCGACATGTATCTAGTTATTCACTTATATTCCCATTATAAAGTGTAAATTGTAGTACTAGGAAGTCCATTATGGGCGATTTTATCAGAAAACCGTCATGAAAATAGAGACCAGCTATCATATCTTGCTGACATACTATCTCAAGGCGACATGTATCTAGTTATTCACTTATATTCCCATTAGAAAGTATAAATTGTAGTGCTAGGAAGTCCATTATGGGCGATTTTATCAGAAAACCGTCATGAAAATAAAGACCAGCTATCATATCTTGCTGACATACTATCTCAAGGCGACATGTATCTAGTTATTCACTTATATTCCCATTAGAAAGTATAAATTGTAGTACTAGGAAGTCCATTATGGGCGATTTTATCAGAAAACCGTCATGAAAATAAAGACCAGCTATCATATCTTGCTGACATACTATCTCAAGGCGACATGTATCTAGTTATTCACTTATATTCCCATTAGAAAGTATAAATTGTAGTACTAGGAAGTCCATTATGGGCGACTTTATCAGAAAACCGTCATGAAAATAAAGACCAGCTATCATATCTTGCTGACATACTATCTCAAGGCGACATGTATCTAGTTATTCACTTATATTCCCATTAGAAAGTGTAAATTGTAGTACTAGGAAGTCCATTATGGGCGATTTTATCAGAAAACCGTCATTATAATAGAGACCAGCCATCATATCTTGCTGACATACTATCTCAAGGCGACATGTATCTAGTTATTCACTTATATTCCCATTAGAAAGTATAAATTGTAGTGCTAGGAAGTCCATTATGGGCGATTTTATCAGAAAACCGTCATGAAAATAAAGACCAGCTATCATATCTTGCTGACATACTATCTCAAGGCGACATGTATCTAGTTATTCACTTATATTCCCATTAGAAAGTGTAAATTGTAGTACTAGGAAGTCCATTATGGGCGATTTTATCAGAAAACCGTCATTATAATAGAGACTAGACATCATATCTTGCTGACATACTATCTCAAGGCGACATGTATCTAGTTATTCACTTATATTCCCATTATAAAGTATAAATTGTAGTGCTAGGAAGTCCATTATGGGCGATTTTATCAGAAAACCGTCATGAAAATAAAGACCAGCTATCATATCTTGCTGACATACTATCTCAAGGCGACATGTATCTAGTTATTCACTTATATTCCCATTAGAAAGTGTAAATTGTAGTACTAGGAAGTCCATTATGGGCGATTTTACCAGAAAACCGTCATTATAATAGAGACCAGCCATCATATCTTGCTGACATACTATCTCAAGGCGACATGTATCTAGTTATTTACTTATATTCCCATTAGAAAGTATAAATTGTAGTGCTAGGAAGTCCATTATGGGCGATTTTATCAGAAAACCGTCATTATAATAGAGACCAGCCATCATATCTTGCTGACATACTATCTCAAGGCGACATGTATCTAGTTATTCACTTATATTCCCATTATAAAGTATAAATTGTAGTGCTAGGAAGTCCATTATGGGCGATTTTATCAGAAAACCGTCATGAAAATAGAGACCAGCTATCATATCTTGCTGACATACTATCTCAAGGCGACATGTATCTATTTATTCACTTATATTCCCATTATAAAGTATAAATTGTAGTGCTAGGAAGTCCATTATGGGCGATTTTATCAGAAAACCGTCATGAAAATAGAGACCAGCCATCATATCTTGCTGACATACTATCTCAAGGCGACATGTATCTATTTGTTCACTTATATTCCCATTATAAAGTATAAATTGTAGTGCTAGGAAGTCCATTATGGGCGATTTTATCAGAAAACCGTCATGAAAATAGAGACCAGCTATCATATCTTGCTGACATACTATCTGAAGGCGACATGTATCTAGTTATTCACTTATATTCCCATTATAAAGTATAAATTGTAGTGCTAGGAAGTCCATTATGGGCGATTTTATCAGAAAACCGTCATGAAAATAGAGACCAGCCATCATATCTTGCTGACATACTATCTCAAGGCGACATGTATCTAGTTATTCACTTATATTCCCATTATAAAGTATAAATTGTAGTGCTAGGAAGTCCATTATGGGCGATTTTATCAGAAAACCGTCATTAAAGAGAGACCAGCTATCATATCTTGCTGACATACTATCTCAAGGCGACATGTATCTAGTTATTCACTTATATTCCCATTATAAAGTATAAATTGTAGTGCTAGGAAGTCCATTATGGGCGATTTTATCAGAAAACCGTCATGAAAATAGAGACCAGCCATCATATCTTGCTGACATACTATCTCAAGGCGACATGTATCTAGTTATTCACTTATATTCCCATTATAAAGTATAAATTGTAGTGCTAGGAAGTCCATTATGGGCGATTTTATCAGAAAACCGTCATGAAAATAGAGACCAGCTATCATATCTTGCTGACATACTATCTCAAGGCGACATGTATCTAGCTATTCACTTATATTCCCATTAGAAAGTGTAAATTGTAGTACTAGGAAGTCCATTATGGGCGATTTTATCAGAAAACCGTCATGAAAATAGAGACCAGCCATCATATCTTGCTGACATACTATCTCAAGGCGACATGTATCTAGTTATTCACTTATATTCCCATTATAAAGTATAAATTGTAGTGCTAGGAAGTCCATTATGGGCGATTTTATCAGAAAACCGTCATGAAAATAGAGACCAGCTATCATATCTTGCTGACATACTATCTCAAGGCGACATGTATCTAGCTATTCACTTATATTCCCATTATAAAGTATAAATTGTAGTGCTAGGAAGTCCATTATGGGCGATTTTATCAGAAAACCGTCATGAAAATAGAGACCAGCTATCATATCTTGCTGACATACTATCTTAAGGCGACATGTATCTAGCTATTCACTTATATTCCCATTATAAAGTATAAATTGTAGTGCTAGGAAGTCCATTATGGGCGATTTTATCAGAAAACCGTCATGAAAATAGAGACCAGCTATCATATCTTGCTGACATACTATCTCAAGGCGACATGTATCTAGTTATTCACTTATATTCCCATTATAAAGTATAAATTGTAGTGCTAGGAAGTCCATTATGGGCGATTTTATCAGAAAACCGTCATGAAAATAGAGACCAGCCATCATATCTTGCTGACATACTATCTCAAGGCGACATGTATCTAGTTATTCACTTATATTCCCATTATAAAGTATAAATTGTAGTGCTAGGAAGTCCATTATGGGCGATTTTATCAGAAAACCGTCATGAAAATAGAGACCAGCTATCATATCTTGCTGACATACTATCTCAAGGCGACATGTATCTAGTTATTCACTTATATTCCCATTATAAAGTATAAATTGTAGTGCTAGGAAGTCCATTATGGGCGATTTTATCAGAAAACCGTCATGAAAATAAAGACCAGCTATCATATCTTGCTGACATACTATCTCAAGGCGACATGTATCTAGTTATTCACTTATATTCCCATTGTAAAGTATAAATTGTAGTACTAGGAAGTCCATTATGGGCGATTTTATCAGAAAACCGTCATGAAAATAGAGACCAGCTATCATATCTTGCTGACATACTATCTCAAGGCGACATGTATCTAGTTATTCACTTATATTCCCATTATAAAGTATAAATTGTAGTGCTAGGAAGTCCATTATGGGCGATTTTATCAGAAAACCGTCATGAAAATAAAGACCAGCTATCATATCTTGCTGACATACTATCTCAAGGCGACATGTATCTATTTATTCACTTATATTCCCATTATAAAGTATAAATTGTAGTGCTAGGAAGTCCATTATGGGCGATTTTATCAGAAAACCGTCATGAAAATAAAGACCAGCTATCATATCTTGCTGACATACTATCTCAAGGCGACATGTATCTAGTTATTCACTTATATTCCCATTATAAAGTATAAATTGTAGTACTAGGGGGTCCATTATGGGCGATTTTATCAGAAAACCGTCATGAAAATAAAGACCAGCTATCATATCTTGCTGACATACTATCTCAAGGCGACATGTATCTAGTTATTCACTTATATTCCCATTATAAAGTATAAATTGTAGTGCTAGGAAGTCCATTATGGGCGATTTTATCAGAAAACCGTCATGAAAATAGAGACCAGCTATCATATCTTGCTGACATACTATCTCAAGGCGACATGTATCTAGCTATTCACTTATATTCCCATTAGAAAGTGTAAGTTGTAGTACTAGGAAGTCCATTATGGGCGATTTTATCAGAAAACCGTCATGAAAATAGAGACCAGCCATCATATCTTGCTGACATACTATCTCAAGGCGACATGTATCTAGTTATTCACTTATATTCCCATTAGAAAGTGTAAATTGTAGTACTAGGAAGTCCATTATGGGCGATTTTATCAGAAAACCGTCATGAAAATAGAGACCAGCCATCATATCTTGCTGACATACTATCTCAAGGCGACATGTATCTAGCTATTCACTTATATTCCCATTAGAAAGTGTAAATTGTAGTACTAGGAAGTCCATTATGGGCGATTTTATCAGAAAACCGTCATGAAAATAGAGACCAGCTATCATATCTTGCTGACATACTATCTCAAGGCGACATGTATCTAGTTATTCACTTATATTCCCATTATAAAGTATAAATTGTAGTGCTAGGAAGTCCATTATGGGCGATTTTATCAGAAAACCGTCATGAAAATAGAGACCAGCCATCATATCTTGCTGACATACTATCTCAAGGCGACATGTATCTAGTTATTCACTTATATTCCCATTATAAAGTATAAATTGTAGTGCTAGGAAGTCCATTATGGGCGAATCTATCAGAAAACCGTCATGAAAATAGAGACCAGCTATCATATCTTGCTGACATACTATCTCAAGGCGACATGTATCTATTTATTCACTTATATTCCCATTATAAAGTATAAATTGTAGTGCTAGGAAGTCCATTATGGGCGATTTTATCAGAAAACCGTCATGAAAATAAAGACCAGCTATCATATCTTGCTGACATACTATCTCAAGGCGACATGTATCTAGTTATTCACTTATATTCCCATTATAAAGTATAAATTGTAGTACTAGGGAGTCCATTATGGGCGATTTTATCAGAAAACCGTCATGAAAATAAAGACCAGCTATCATATCTTGCTGACATACTATCTCAAGGCGACATGTATCTATTTATTCACTTATATTCCCATTATAAAGTATAAATTGTAGTGCTAGGAAGTCCATTATGGGCGATTTTATCAGAAAACCGTCATGAAAATAAAGACCAGCTATCATATCTTGCTGACATACTATCTCAAGGCGACATGTATCTAGTTATTCACTTATATTCCCATTATAAAGTATAAATTGTAGTACTAGGGAGTCCATTATGGGCGATTTTATCAGAAAACCGTCATGAAAATAAAGACCAGCTATCATATCTTGCTGACATACTATCTCAAGGCGACATGTATCTAGTTATACACTTATATTCCCATTATAAAGTATAAATTGTAGTGCTAGGAAGTCCATTATGGGCGATTTCATCAGAAAACCGTCATTAAAATAGAGACCAGCTATCATATCTTGCTGACATACTATCTCAAGGCGACATGTATCTAGTTATTCACTTATATTCCCATTATAAAGTATAAATTGTAGTACTAGGAAGTCTATTATGGGCGATTTTATCAGAAAACCGTCATTAAAATAGAGACCAGCTATCATATCTTGCTGACATACTATCTCAAGGCGACATGTATCTAGTTATTCACTTATATTCCCATTATAAAGTATAAATTGTAGTACTAGGAAGTTCATTATGGGCGATTTTATCAGAAAACCGTCATTAAAATAGAGACCAGCTATCATATCTTGCTGACATACTATCTCAAGGCGACATGTATCTAGTTATTCACTTATATTCCCATTATAAAGTATAAATTGTAGTACTAGGAAGTCCATTATGGGCGATTTTATCAGAAAACCGTCATTAAAATAGAGACCAGCTATCATATCTTGCTGACATACTATCTCAAGGCGACATGTATCTAGTTATTCACTTATATTCCCATTATAAAGTATAAATTGTAGTACTAGGAAGTCCATTATGGGCGATTTTATCAGAAAACCGTCATTAAAATAGAGACCAGCTATCATATCTTGCTGACATACTATCTCAAGGCGACATGTATCTATTTATTCACTTATATTCCCATTATAAAGTATAAATTGTAGTACTAGGAAGTCCATTATGGGCGATTTTATCAGAAAACCGTCATTAAAATAGAGACCAGCTATCATATCTTGCTGACATACTATCTCAAGGCGACATGTATCTAGTTATTCACTTATATTCCCATTATAAAGTATAAATTGTAGTACTAGGGAG